>MU384119.1:0-32156 GCA_022495065.1 Xylaria telfairii | reverse complement strand
TATTATTTTAAATATATATAAAATAATAATATAAAAATTTAAATATAATATAATAATTAAAAATAAATATAAAAATTATTAATATAATTAATAAAGCTTTAAATTATTTTTTTAAATTTTATTTAATATTATAATTTAATTATAAAAATATAAAAGTTTAATAAATAATAATTAAAATATAATTTAACTAATATTTGTAATATTAAAAACTAGCAGGATAAATATTTTAATTAAGTATAGCAGGTAGGGTTTATAACCGGGACGCTAATCCAGCGAACCCGATAATTTTATTAAGTGTATAAAAAAGCACCCGCTGCTAAAGAAGCTAGTTGCACGAACGCAGCATTTTTATTAGGTGCATTACATAAAGCTTTGTTACTACAAGGGAAAATCAATGAAAATTTTACTCAGAGAACTTGACAGTAAATGTTTGGCCTAACCTTAACCCTACAGCCTACTAGATTAAGTACTATCAAGCCTTAGTCGCCAGACCCCGCCCCGCACACAAACCGCTGGCAAGCCCCACAAAACCCCCGTCAAGCCTCACACGAACCCCCGTCAAACCTCACACAAACCCCCGTTAAGCCTTAATTAACAACCCCTTACGCGATCGTCCTGCGATAATGGCTACTATAATATACTTGACTACTACAATACACTTAACTACTACGATGCACTTAACTATTACAATGCACTTAACTACTACGATACATTTAACTACTACGATGCACTTAACTATTACGATGCACTTGATTGCAAGCGATTATATAGGATGTATTGCCGCACTTGAGTGCGTAATTGAACTGCGCTGAGTTACAATCGAGTCGATCGCAGGTGGGTAGCGTTGTGCATTAGCGCTGCTGCGGGCGCGGTGGCGTGCAGGGCGCGGAGCTGCCTCTTTCGGCAACCCCTACCCGATCGGGTTTAGGGCGGGCGTTGTGGCTTGACGGGGGTTCGCGTGGCTTGACGGGGGTCCGATGGGCGCAGCAGGGGTTTTGTGGGTCGGCGTTACACTGCGCTACGGTTCGCGTTCCACGGACCTGTGGCTTGACGGCGGTTCGCATGGCGCTAGTCGAACCCGAACAACTCTGGGCCGCATTGAAATTGCGGGTCCGGCTGACCCGAGCTCGGGCTGGCGGCGGACTGTATTCAAAGCCAGGAAACTGGTAGAGTTGTCCTCTTGTTCATACCCACAACTCGTATTCCTTCTTTGCCACCAACGAAACCACCGTGGCTAACTCAAGGAGCCTTGGGTTGCTGTTCGGACAAGGGCCGTAATGTGTCAGACTGATAAAGCCATCTCTTTCAGTTTCCTCTCCGAGCATATTACGGATCCAGTCCGGTCCAAATTCCACTGTGATGATATATATCTCGTGGTGGGCTTGGCTCATGATCAGGCGTCTGGTCGTATCTTTATGATTAGCGGCGACGAGTTACAGATAAATGAGTCTCATACCTGAATTTCCTATTTTTGTTTTCCTCCTTGTCCCAACCGCGAGGTTTAGTCGACATGGCCCACGCGACAGCTTCGGCACATTCCTGGGCCCCGTACCTCTCTGTATTACGCCCCCGCAAACCTGGCTTCACTTCTATGATAACTAAGGACGTTTTGGAATCGGTCTCTTCCAAAACGCCATCGACCCTTGCAGTAAAACCGCTTTTGCCTCCTCTCATTTGAAACTTGAAACCTGTTTGTTCGAATGACCACGAACGATCTCTGTCATCCGAGATAAGAATGTCAGCCGTGCAGAAAAGATGTACCAAAGCCACATTCGCAGTAACCTCAGGGCCTTCCTTTCCGTCGAGGTGCTGCTCGGGACTCATTGGTGAAATCGATGACTTCATATTAATCGGTGAGCCTAACTGTAGTCCGGCCAAGATTTCGTTGATGTCCTCAATATTAGTATCACGACTCCTGGCCGCTTGAGGTGGTGTTTGTGGACGTTGGGGTTGCTGAGCTGCTTGGATCTTGCTTCGGGTTCGTTGAGAAACGTGGGCTTCTGGGTCCAGGACTTTTGGCGGCGCGAAAGCGCTGCTACTGTCCCCCATGCGAGATCGGTGATTATATTCTTTCACCATCACCCAGGCTTCGAGCTCTTTAGGAGTCGGGTTTCGTTTTTTTCCCCCATCGTTTGCCAGCGACGCAAGCATACAATCCCACCCTGGCGTCTCGCGCAGCTTTGCTTTCATATCCTGATAAACTGCTGAGAGCGAAAGTTCGTTCAGATATGACTCGAACTCGGCTCCGGGTTTCGTGGGGAGAACTAGGGCCTTGAGTCCTAGCAGCTGCTCCATTCCGATTTTGGATGCCGAGCTGCAACCTTTTTCTGTTAGAGGATAATTTACCCCGAAGTGGTTAATACCGTGCTTTTTGCACAGAGATCTCCATTGGCCCTCAGTGGCTGGCAAGATAAGATCCATGGTGAGAATGTTGAAAGGGTAGACCGACAATTCGTGGCCGAAAAGAGGAGCTTGGTGTTAAATCGATAGACAATGTGAAGGAACAACAGAGTGCGTTCTAACGCTTTTGAGTCAGGAGCAAGTGCGAACTCACAAATCAGGATATGTTTTGGTATTATCATAATCTTATAATCTTTTCCATCTACACCGGCATGTAACCTGGGCTGGCATAAGCTTTCCTTTTCTTGGCTAATAGCACCCTTTCCTACAGCCACGTCGACTACCTTGGATTGTATCCCCTGAGACAAAGCTCATATCCGGAACTGCGACTCGGGTGGAGATGACCCCCGGGATGGATCGACCTAGTGTAGTGGTAATCACTGTGACCAAATACTCAACAGTCACAACAAGCCTGTGTCATATCATTTGCAAAGTGTACATATACGTGTAGGCTTCCATCCCTAATCACCAGCTGCAGCCGATGAGAGCCTTACAAGGGTTCGTACAGGCCGGACAGTCTCCCGGATCGCCCGATCGCTGAGGTCAATCGCATTGTAATAAAGGCTCATCAAATCCGGTTCAAACCGCTATTGGATCGTTATAAAAAGCTTTTTATCACGGACAGACGTATCCTGTTATTCTAACCAACCCCGAAGTCCCTGAAACAAGCTATATTATTAGATACGACGTTAGAATAAGGGGCGATGTAACTTGGCCATCATTGTGTAGCCCCATGAGACTCATCACGATCGCCTCTTTTGAGGGTGGGGTTAGGGTTCTGTACTTATTTTAGGTGCATAGATATTACATTAGCAATACCTACAAGTATGGTGGCATAGCCGTGGCCACTATGCTCGCTTGTGCCGCCTAACGCGGTGCCACTTGCATGTATTGCCTACCTCGGGGGGGAGGCCCATGTTTTGGCAGATGGTTCGAGAGTGTAGGATATGTGCTCAATTCAACATCGAACGGGCAAAACACGTAAACGATTCCAGATTCTTGAAATAATTGGACACAATTACTCTGTTACAGCTCTACTACGGCTGTCTTCGAATAGAACTGAAAGAACGAACGGGTGTTATTTTTATAAGCGATGGCATGCATAAGGGTGGAATTGAGTGTATTGTATGTGTTGTTGGTGATTGCGTTATGTGACCGCGTTTGTAGGTAGAAGTGTATGGGGGCTCCTGTATCCCTGTGGCACACAGAAGCACCTAACCTAGTGAATACGGACATGGTTGCCTATGGCAGGTTGTCTAGGCACCATGGTGTGCCCCACCTGGATTGTATGTATAAGTACATAGCAGATAGACCAGGGCCCACAACCCTCCATTCCTAATACAACCATACCTTAGTACAGATCTACAGCCTCTACAGTAATTGGACGGGCTACTGGATCATCACTAAGGTAAGGGATTAGCAGGCACATCCCTGACATGGGACTCTCATTAGCCACTATTCTGGTTAAGATCATATCCCTTATATCGGTGGTAGCGGTTAACGCGCCTATCATAGAACCACATAAATACTTAGCTAGGGGTACGGAGCCAAACCGCTACCAACCCTATTCTTTATTCCTCACAACCTCACGATACCTAATATTGTCAGCAAACAGCTCAGCTTTGCACCCCCAACACAGCTATTGTGAATTTCTCTACCGCAGTGCTGCACAATGACGCTAGCTCTTTATTCAACCCGCTGGGAAAGGGCAATGGGGACTTTTCCAGATGATCTGAAAGGCATGAACCGTTCCTACGCCGAGACCATCTATTCATTGCTTCTGGAGGAGACTTCGAAATTTTGGGAAGCAGACGGTTACAACAGAGTTCCGTAAGTTTTTCGGGCCCTCTTGCCAGAGCGTCGGTTATGTACTGATGATACTATGAAGAGTCGATTCTTTCACTCCCCTGGTTGAGAAAGTGGCCCAGATATTAGTACCTTACTATGATCCGTTCTGGTCGATACCCCATGTTTTCCACAGTCACGAACGCCTCTGTCTCTTCGTTGCTTCTGAACATTATAGTGATAACACAAAGAAACTCGACCTCTTCCACTCTTGTGTAGTGATAGCAGCGATCGCTTTTCTTAGTGAACAGTCCAACATGGAGGTGGGGACATCTCTTTTCGAATGCATCTTATAGCGCTGACTCACCTGCCGTAGATTTACATGATCACCATGTGCGGGAGTAAGGGGCATATTTGGCATGTACAGGCCTCTGCCGGCAAAGCTCACCATGTGGATTGTTCCTTTTCGGTCAATATCACAACAGACACTTACCGAGGCGAGATCCCGCGACTCTTTGAGAGTTTGGCGGATCTTACTCTTACGGAACCCAACCGGGATATGCTCAAACAGATTTGTTGGATGTCTCAACCAAACAATGTCACGGCATAAAGTCTTTTCTGTTGGCCTTTCGGGGAGCAGGTGGGAAACACGACTATGCCGCCCACCCTGCAAAAGGCCATGTGTTGGTTGTCGAGCTGTCTTGTCTGTAGGTTATTGTCAATTCCTTCGAGCGCTCTTCTAGAAAGCGTCCTCATCCGTATTAGCCTCTGGCTACTGGATCTCGAATTAGGCTCGTTCTCTTTGTCGCCATACATTCGTATATCTCTGGTGTTCACTCTCTTGTGTCCTCTGCTGGCAGGGGATTCGCTCCTGGTCCTTGGTCCTCCTGGCGTTGGATCCTGGGGCTCCTTCTGCATGATGGGGTGGTAGGCCGGGCGGGTGTCGTATAAGGCCCGTACCTTGTCCCTTTCGTCCTTTCTTGTCGCGCATTGGGAACTCCATGCCACGTAGGCTCCTTGGCAAACCGCACACTTCCTGGGTGCGGCGGTGTCGGTCTTGGTAGGGCAGTCTCGTGAGCTGTGCTCTTCTGCGCATAAGCCACATGCTTTCGTCGCTCTGCACTGGGTTCCTATGTGGCCATATCTCTGACACTGGAAGCATTGCTTCAGTCTGCTTCCCTTGTTGTACAGCTCGCACTGGAAAGCCTGCCCTTGCTAAATAAGCCCTTCGTCAATGATCTTATTCGCGTCTGCTGGGTGCGAATTAGACCTTGTCAACTCTGAAAAGGGCCAAGTGCTGCCTAGAGCCGTTTATGTATATATTGTTAGATGTAAAGGGTATGATCTGAGCGATAAAACGCCCATGTCAAAGATATCAAGGCCGCCATGCATTTCCACCTAGAAACGCTGTCACTATGATGTGATGCCTCTGCTTGAAGCAGCCTGCATTTTCCGGGGTCAACCACAGCAGCGCGCAGGCGTTTTGGGCGCTATCACATACATATTGACCTTACTGAAAGGTCGCGCTGCAAGTTAGCCTAGGGAGCATTGCTCTTGCACTAAAGGCCGAGGACACTATACCGCGTATGGCAAAGCTGTACGGTCAGAAGGACCTAAGTTTTATTGGTCCGTGCTCTCGCCTAGGCAGTGCTTAGTCTTTAACAGCGTTGCAATACATATTGACATTGATCCCATCCGCTACATCATCAATACCACCCACCGTTTGGATATGTGCATGCGAAAGAAACAAAGAAAGAAAAAAAGACGAAACACACCCGCATTTATAGTTGCGGAATTTGGCGAATATCTCTTCCAAGATGGTGACGCCGTCCACTTTCAATACCACCGGCGCTGTCGCTCACCTATTTGTTACGGATCTAACCATACGTTCTTCTTCCATCCACGAAATGAACCTGCGAGGATGGCACTGCATAGACAAGGATCTCTACCTACATACGTCCGAACAGAGTGAATACCTCTATATAGCCTTAATGAATAAAGAAGAGCTTACTGCCGGGGACCTGCTAGTTGTGGGTATTAGAGTCGGTGAGCCGCCATCTGACAAGGGCTCAGGTTATTCGTGGGAGAATCGACCTGGGGGTATCTGGCTGCTGAGAAGCCCTTTCCCTGGAAATATTGACCAGGCTGTGACAGAGGTGGATGTTCTTTTCGGTACAGATGCCGTCGACCCGCGACCACAATGGAATCTCATGCGATCGCCGATCCAGCTTGACGCTCACCCACAGGTGCCGGTTGCAAGGCTCAGCGTACTCCATGGCAGGGCCAAGCCAAGGCCAGATGCTCGGACGACTTTGAGGGTTAAAGAGGATGGCAAATTCAAGATTGTCCAGATTTCTGACACGCATATGGTCACTGGTGTTGGGGTGTGCAAGGATGCGATAGATGCCCATGGAAAGAATCTGCCGGAGAGCGAGGCTGACAAACGTACCATACACTTTATTGGAGAGATCTTGGATGTCGAGAAGCCACACCTTGTGATCCTCACTGGAGATCAGTTGCACCACGACATCCCTGACAGCCAATCTGCCCTCTTCAAGGTGGTTGCTCCTATGATCGAGCGTTCCATTCCTTTCGCAATCGTCTTTGGCAATCATGACAGCGAGGGTCCATACGCACTATCACGTAAGTAACCTGTCTCTTACGGATCGACAACACGCTCGACATTTTTCATGCTCTGACGAGCCGCACAGACTCCATTCCGACTGACTAGATCACAGGCATAGCACAAATGTCAATACTTGAAAATCTGCCTTGCAGCCTCAGTGAGCCAGGCCCAGAGGAAGTCGACGGCATAGGCAATTTCTACCTTCAGGTTCTGGCTCCTGCCCCGTCACAGCTGCCGTTGTCAACTCTATATTTCCTAGACTCGCACGGACAAGCATCGACCGGGGGCTATGAATCTATCTAGCAGAACCAAATCGACTGGTTCACGAGTATCTCCCAAGCGCAACGAAGCCGGAGCGAGAAGAACGATAACGACGAAAATCGCTTTCACCTGTCTCTGGCTTTTATACATATTCCTTTACCCGAGTTCGGAGATCGCCATATTAGAATATATGCCGGCCACCGGGGCGAGCCGACTGAGGGCCCCAGTTCCAATTCCCATTTTTACGATGCTCTGGTCAAAGAAAAAATATCAGCATTGGGCTGCGGGCATGACCACGTTAATGACTTTTGCGCTTTGCTACCACATCAGGGCCAGAAGGGTGGCGATAAAAAACATCAGTCCGGTCCTTGGCTATGCTATGGGGGTGGTACTGGGTTTGGAGGATATTGTTCGTACGGCAGAAAGCGATTCCACCGACGAATGCGAGTCTGGGAACTCGATACGAGTAATGGGATCCTGAAGACATGGACGCGTGTCGAATATAGCGAGGATAGAGTCAATGAGCTGGTGCTTGCACGGGGTGGAGCGATTGTTGTACCCCCCGGAGAAGAAGACGCAAGTAAAAGCTGTGTAGTGAGCTGAGTAAATACTCTTTATAATAGCTAGAGGGGAGAAAATAATGTCCATAAGTACAGACATAGAACCAACAGACCGGCGATTATTGAATCATATCCTCTAGGCAGAGTGTATCATCCTCCCTCTATGTCTCCCCGTAGTGCGTTAGCATCATCCTCCCGACCCCAACCTCGAAGCCAACCCTCAGGAACACTCCTGAATTCAAGGACCCACGAATGTTCTTCTCCCCAGTGCTCTACGATCTTTTGTATTGCCTCTTGCATAGTCTCTTCTGCTTTTAGAGGCTTTCTCTGGTAAAACTGACTATGGGAAATGATTTTCAAAGATTCGATGTCCTCGACAATTCTCCCAATATACATCTCATGGTTTTGAAGCAGGAATCGAACTTTCAATGCCATCGTTTGTGCTTCGCCGTAGCGTCCTTGTCTGTTCAAATTATGCACTAAATTCAACATTACCCGTGGTAATGAGTGTGCAGCACCGCCCTCTAATTAAACAAGGAGGGCCTGGAGAAGCCGTTCTTCTTCAAGATAATTCGCAATTCCGTACACCCGTTTAAGGTAATCAAGGCGAACAGAAATAGCGAGTCAACTCAACGGCCCAAGTTCGTTATCAAAAGCATCTGCAGTGCATCGCCAAAACTGCACCATCGCTGGACCAATAGATTCGGAGTCAATTTCACCGAAAAGTCAGCATATTTAACCCCAAAAAAGATCCTTCCCGATAACTGCTACAAACATTTGTTTGATGAAGGTACGCAAGGAGGAAGTTACTTGGGGGAGCCCGCTTTGTATAAGGTGAATAAACACTTCAAAAAAGCACGTTAGGGTCCGAGGATGCTCGGCTTGAAGGATTTGCTTGACAAGGCTACAAGCTTTGGAAAGTACCCGGATAAACTCAGAGTTCAATCCCTTTTCTTTAAGCATGGCAGTGGTATAACAGTACGAGTCAAAATCTTTGCATGAGCCATCATTTAATTTAGCGCCAGATTGAGTGAGGAGGCTCCCGTCATTATCGAAATGCATACTTTGACAAGAGAACTGGAAATATCTCTTGATAGTATCAAGCAATGTCTGGGGAGCCTGAAAAGCCTGAGGTGTAGACGGTGAATGCGGCATGCTTGGTCGGTTGAAGAATAGTTGGACGTCATTAGTGCTAATTCCATCAAACTTCGGATACAGATGCTCATAGGGCCCTGGGATTGTATAAGTATTTATATCTTTGCTAGGCGCCGCGCGCCTGCAGCCGTTGAGGCTTTTGTATAGTAGACTACCCGGCAGTACTTACTGTCCATTGCAATGATAATATCTTTGCACCTGCTGGCAGTATGTTGACGGGGAGCTATGCATAAGTTCTGAAGGTTGGTCTGCTCCGCATTCTGATCGATACTTGGTGCTGTTGCTAGTCTCGCTTCCTCGGCGTCTTGAGTGTTGTGGGTTTCTGGTTGAGGATTGGCGGATGGCGATGGACAATGTGGTGTTTGATATTGTTGCCCTTGGAGCGGAGTGCATCCTAGAACATGGTTGACTTGTCCACCTGTAAGGATTGGTGCTCCAGGGTAAGGCATACTCGTAGAGCGTAGCGTCGATTAGCATTCACTCAGAGCAGTGTCACCTCGTATATCTCGATGACACGACGAACTTTGATTAGTTGGTTTTTCGTTACTGACTGACTGCTGATCGAAATGACTTAGAGCGAGGCCGTCTCGGGCATTATCAGGGACAGAAAAACCCCTAACTAGTGTGGCCCAGTCTGAAAAAACCGATGCCCTTGCGTTCGTAGGAGGGACATTAGGTTCCGTGACGTTCCAAGTGCTTGATTCGTTAGCTATCTGATGTTCTTGTTAGCCTAGCTCGCCTGATAATGAACTAGTTGTTGAACTCACTTGCACAGGTTTCCTGACCCTTTTTCTTCTATTTGGGTTGTCGCTAGGCTTACGCTTGCGCTTGTCGGTTTGACCAGAGTTTGAAGTGCCCATCTCCGCTCGCCGGAACGCATCTAGCATGAGGCTGTAGGCATGTCCCACTACTTTCTCGGCCGCGCCCTTGCATTTGTCGGCAGCTTTACATATGCCTCGCTTGGCTTGTATTTCCAGAACTATTTTGTGGTTTTCACCCTTCATTGGTATATGGTGCTCATACCTGGGTTAATTAGTTATAGTAATGAGTGAGCGAAATAGTGTTGACATACTGTGTCCGTGTGATTTTGCAATCAAGGGCAAGCACGACGCCCGCGTTGTTCAAATGCGACGCATAGCTGCTGTACCGTCCACCCCATTCTGCCCATCGAAGACATTTATCCCCGTTCACCTCGCTGCCACTGACGTGGAGACCCGCTATACGACGTGCGAGGTTCTTGTAGCCTACCTCCTCCTTTAACTTGTGAATCGCTACTAACGCGACTTTCCGGCGGAGAGTGTCTAAAATGCGGGGTCGGTCCAGGGAACCGATGTATCGGTACAGCGAGAGAACATTATTACTAAGGGCCCCTCTATCAAAGAACTTTTGGGGATCTTTCTCCCAGGCCTCCAAATGGTCTGTAATCTCTGTGCTTAGTTGAATTGGTTTCGTAGACAACGTCGCCGGGGTCCAGAGACGACAGCCTGTGACAAGGCCTCTGAAGAAAGTCTTGACTTCCTTCGGCGCAGTTCGCCAGAATTCCTGACATTCGTTGATAAACTGGTCAATGATCAGCCTTCCGTGTAGCTAAGGGATTGAATACTCACATCTGGGTCGTGGATCAGCCTTGTTAGCCCATCATCTCCGTCGCGAACATGTAATGCGTTCATACGGCTTAGAGTAAGCCCCATTATGTTTGTGTTTATCCCTGCGAACCGGGCAACGGATAAGGCCTGCATATGATCAAGGCTGATCTTCTTTTTTTTGAAAAAAAAAGAAAAAGAAAAAAAGTTGACTGACCTGAATTTGCTGATTTACTTATCTCCTGTATCCCTGTCAGTTTGGTTCGTGTGTCCGGGACACACGAAATGACCATATCAGTAAAATAGGCAGGTGGTCTACTAATTAGCGGATTGGGACGAACTGCGGGCTTACGTTGACCGCCTCACTCACTAGCTGCCAGCCTTTTGACCATCATGGCATTTCCTTTCAGTCAAGGCAAGTGCTTCAACACCTGCATGTACAAGGATATTCATCCAACACGGCCTGTGTCATTTCGTTAGGTTCCGCTAATGCAACGTATTAACTGATTTCACCGATGAACACATCACGCGCATATCTGGAATGCTGTTGGTTCTTGGGAGAAACAAGGATTGAGGGTTGTCGAGAGAGAAAATCTATTAGATCTCCGTATTCTTGATATAGCCACTGGGAAGTATAAGTGTGTTGTCATCCTCAGTGACAGGAATGTATTTGCCACTCTGCTTGACAGGTTCTCAACACTTTCCCCTTGCTGGGTATTTCGGATCTGCTGCCTCATTGCCTCGCTATATACACTTGTCACTATCACGCTGCAAAGCACGTCTCACAAGACACAACTAAGTGTTTGATAAGCTTAACTCATATCAAACTTCAAGTAAGAGCAGCATAATCATTCTGGGAGAGCCTCAGACTATGCCAGCCTAACGTCATCCTAGTCACTATGCCGTCGGACGACCAGAAAAAGGACGACAGCAAGGTCGAGAACAAGGTCGAGAACCACGTCAACCATGATGACAAGTCTGAAGAGCCGCAGAAAGATGAAGACACTACTCAGGGTGGGAACGGAGACGATGTTGTGTCTGTTAGTCAGTTGATTACCAGTGACGATTATAGCGGAAACCTATAGATTTGTGCTATCAAATAAGGATCAGCATCGCTTATGCATATATACAGCCACCTTTAGTATTCAGAATATCAATTGATTGTTTGGATGACGAGACAGAATTTGTTGACTCTTGAATGCTATGTGGTGGTTGTAACGGCAAATTGTTTTCCTGACCGTTCTTATTGGAGACTAGGCAGAAATATACGCCCAATGGCCATCGACCAGCGCATCTCCATGATAACACGCCCAACGTTCGACTATTTAAGATTCGTAAGCCACTTTATTCCTGGAATTAGATCGCTTCACTCGAGCAGAACTGCAACTAATTCAAAATGGCAGTATCTATAACACCATCACCCGAACTCCAGTCTTTTCTCGCCGAGCTCTGTTAATTCGAGATACCTGTGGCCGCTATCCGGAAGATCGAAATAAAACCCGAGATGGCCGAAACAGAACGTAAGGACGGCACTCTCTACAGCCACATGGATGTATCAAATGTCACATGGCTTCCTGAGCAAGAGGAATTTGTTAGAAAAGTCATGGAAAAGGCCGTTGGTGAATTGGTACGTTGCTTTGCCTTCTACCAGCTTATTTTGCTAACTAACCAAGAAACTAAAGATCCTACAGCTGGCCGCGAAGAGCAAGAAATGGCGTGCAGAGACTGTTATACTCCGGGAAGGGTCTTTTCTCCCGTTCCCGGGTGAGATCTGTCTTATCGTCCCTCTCATCAGAGCTGCTAGCCCATCAGAAAAAGTGAGCTTCTACTTTATCAAGGATAAGAAAGGCCCGACTGAGGCATGGCAAGAATAACTGTACATCCTCAAACCAGGAATCTGCATCCGTGTAATGGAAGGAGAGCTGAGGATGATTGTGGTGGTTAACACATAGCTACATAGCTACATAACTACATAGCGCCATCTTGGGACATGGAGTCTGCCGGTAGACCGCCTCCATAGATGGACTTTGGGGGTACAATGTATTTGACTTTACATACATCCAAATCTACCCATTTCAACCATTCCTCATCCGTGGCTTCGGGTGACTCTGGGCTCCGAGTTCTAGTATTAGCCTCCATCAACGGAAGGATTGGCGGCATTCCGAGGGTGGGGGTGTTCGCATAGTGGGCAGCCTCTAGCAACATGCTTAGTGGCGATGACCCGAGATCATGCTCCGGCGCCAATCCGCTCGGGCCCAGTAGAGTGTGCGTTGCACCGCTGCTCATAGGCATGGCTGTTGGTGAAGTAGAAAGCTCAGAGTTCTGTTCGTGTACTATGGCTCCCGTGTCCAGGGAAAGATCGTGCAGAGTCGCCCTAGCCATGTTCTCTTCTACCCGCAGCCGCTGCTCGATCCATGCACCGACCAGTCGTGGAAACTCCTTGGCTACAGTAGCAAGCACCCACGGCGATTCCAAAGTCACGAGGACCTGTCTGATCGAGTGAGTGAAACTGACTGTATCGTTTTCGTACCATTCGGCCGCTCGCCGCATGCATTCAAAATCAGGACCCATGAATAAATCAAGCGATCGGGGTACCCGTCCGGCTTCACTGTTTACATTGTCTTCGAAATCACACCACATCTGCCTAGCATGCCTTATCCTGATGCTTGTAGTATCCGTGTTCTCTGCCCTCGTCGTGGTGCTATTCAGAGGCAGTCCCAGAAATGCCAGATTGCTCATCCCGAGACAATTGTGAACGTCCTGCATGCTGCACTCCATGGTTACTTCCAGCATATAACGATAGAGTAGTAGGGCTTTATACCTGACTTGGGTAACCATGCTTACCCATCCGGCTGGATAGGGAATCTCACATTCGTCCGGAAGGACAGAGAGTTGTCCACGTAGCTTATAGGCTACTAAAGTACTAATCCTGTCCTGGTCATCTGTGCTTTTTACTGAGGCATCTCTGAGAGTATGGTAGTGAACTGCGGCTGTTAGAGTTTATTTGCGCAATGAACAGGATTCCTTACTAGACAATCCTATTATGACACCCAGAGCATTGATACCCTCCATAGGAAGTAGCTTATCTACGATGCCCAAGATAATGTTGGCAGCGCTCGCCCGTCGCCATCTGGACTGGTCTCCCATCGCAGAAAGAATCTGACAAAGACAGCAAGAAAAAAACCAATCTGCCCAAGCGGCAATATTTAGTTCCCCTCTGCTTATACTTGATTTTCTGGCGAGCTCTATCTCTAATTGACCGACATATTTAAGCAGTTTCTTTTGGTCTTGCTTCAAGACTAGGCACCGGCTAGTCAAATCTCTGGTCCGTGATCGAGCATTCAAGGACTGACATTTTAGTTTCCTGAACCTCAGAAGCCCAGACTTGACCTTCTTTGCCAGGTTGTAAGCAATGTTCTCTACCACAGCTCGCTTTGGTTGACTGGGATGGACCTCGATTGTGCCCGAGCCCCCTTTATCTACTCGAGGGCGCTTTCTACGCGTGCTAGAAGTCTGTTGCGGGTGGACGACAGTTATTTCAGCGTATGGGCCGCAGGCAATGGCTACTCCGTTATAATCATGCGTCCTTTCTCATCACCAGACCCATGTCCAGCTCCGCTATTGACGTCGATATCGAGGCCGCTTCCACCCAGGCTTATACGACAACCAGGCACACGCATGAATTTTGGGTCTGGCTCCTCGCCACATCGTCGAAGGGACATGCTCCTAGTTTCCCCTGCCTGGTTGTCGGCAAGTGTCTTGGCCAGGTCGCCATTGGATATAAATAAAACCACGTAGGACGGCAGAGTTGCACTTTTGTCACAGTATGCGCAGTCTCTTCTCTTTCCTCTACTCGATTGGTCACGGTTCCCAGCAGTATCATCGCTTGCACGGCCGCCCGCCTTCTGGACTCTCTGAACCCCTTGGTGTATGCAACACGGCCTACGCCTGTCCCCTACTCGTACATCGTCTCTCACATCTGAATATGGATCGTGACCCAATAGACTATCGAATCGTGGTGTTAGGGGTTAGTGAAGGGATTGGGAAGACATCACTGACGATGAGGTTTCTTGGGCACGACTTTTCTCCAAATGTATGCCGTCCTTGCTTTATCCGGCTCTAATCGAGATTCCTAACTAATTATGCCTATGGAAAGTACGACCCTACAATCGAGGACTTGTTTAGAAAAGACCATGCTGTCAATAGTGTGCGATACTCCCTCGAACTCCTCGACACGGCTGGCTAGGAAATGTATGCAAGCCTGAAAGATTATTGGATTGGGCAAGGCCACGGTTTAGTAATAGTATACGATGTGACGTCGTGGAATTTTTTTACAGGACTTGAGGATCTTATCGATTGGGTTATTCAGGCGAAGAAGTGGGACCCTAAGGACCCTGCGACCTCCCGCCCATCAAGACTCCCAGTTATAATCGTGGGCAATAAAATCGACCTGTAGGAAAGACGAGTAGTTCAGCCTGAAGAAGGCCGCAAACTTGCAGAGAAGAATTACTGCATGTATGTCGAAACATCGGCGATGTATGGAAAGAACGTTGATAAGGCTTTTAGCGATGTGCTTAAAGTATTGCTTTCGTTATTATCGCAGAGTTTTAATACACGGTCTCCTGGAGGTTTTAATGAAACGGGATTAAAAAGCCGTGGCTGTTATACTGTTGCATATCTAGCCTTGACCGCTTGGACAGCCTGGCTTTGGAAGCCTTACTTCTAGAAAGCTATATAATCGGCCATGATAGGGTTTCATATAATACTCAGCCCCTGATTTGATCTAGATACAACCACACCCTTCATGTCTTAGTTATACACATAAAATCGTGCCCTGTATGATGAACGCTCTCCGCATGTCTATTGCATTTGAAACACATAACGAAATCATCGCATTCCTCGTTCATACAGCGGTAATATTTCCAAAAGACTCTCTGTATGCTCTGTCAGCTCTTATAAAAAGACTTGCTCTACAAAGATAGAACTTACAACAAAGCAGACATTGCAATAGACCTTGTTGAAGCGTCCCCCCGCACCGTTCGGCAACCCCTCAGGCCTTTCGCCGGTATCTGGTAAATCTTTGAGATACTCTTCATCAGTGACGCCTTGAAGAACCGCAATATGGCGGGGTGACCACGAATCGATGGTGAGAGCTTTAGGATTAGCATCGTTCTTTAGGAGCATATTCACGATTTCCTTTTTCGGTTGCTGGCAGGCCCAATGCAGCGGAGTCCAGTCGTCGTTATCTTTTGAGTTTACCAAACCGCGGATCCTTCCCTCGTCATCAGGCAACGAAAAAATCTTATCCATTATAGTTTCGGAAGCTGAGATTGCGGCATAGTGCAACCCTGTCCGCCCTTGGGAGTCTCGATAGCAAAATATCGTGGCGATCCACCAGGTCCACTCTCTCATGGAGCCCCATGAGGTACCATGAAAGCTTTGTAACATGTCGTCGACAATGTCCCACTCCCCATGGACTAAAGCAAGATGAATTGGGATACGGCCAGTCGCATCAGTAGCTATGGCAACCAGCCCATCTATTTTCAAGAACCAGGCGACCACCTCCCGGCACGATAGATAGGCAGCGGCGTGAAATGCCGATCCATATAAGCCACCGCTTGCAAAAATCGGCACGCCCTGCTCCTTAAGAAGGTCCAGCATTTGTATTGTACTTTCAGCCGGCTTGTTCTGGAACCCTACAAGAGCCGATTGAATCGCAGTTCCGTATTTCCCAGTCACTGATGTTAATAGGTCTTCCGGCAAAACTTTAAGGAGTGTCTCCGCAATTTTCGACTTCCCGGCAGCACATGCCGCATTAATGGTGGTGCCGAATCGCCCGGCTACGATCTTGGGATCAGCGCCATATCTAAGTAGTAGGTCCACCATTTCATCTGATTTTATCACCGCGCAAATGGCGGCGTGTAAAGGTGTGCCGTGCTTTGGGTGCTGCTCGTTGATTGACGCCCTTGCGAATTGGTTATCGAGGATGATGTCTAGCAAATCCTTCTCGCCTTCGGCTATCGCATAGTAAAGGGCTTCGCCCGCAGACCCATTTGCGGACCCGTTAAAGAGTTTATCCAATACAAGACGCAGAAGTGGCCCGCTCTGTCGTTTTAGAGCTATAATTACTGCCTGGGCCGGGGTTAAACCGTCGACCTTTCGTTCGTATTGATAGAAACTGAGAAGAACTTCGGTAACCGGAATGGTAGAGAGCCCCGAAGAGAATTCAAATAGACTGTTATAACGACTCCAGTACGGAGGAACTCTCATCTTTGCACCCCGCTCAATAAGAAGACGCACAACCTTTACGTGTTCCGCGTAAATTGCCTCCCCTAAAGGGGTGTCGCCGTTATTATCCTCGACATCTAGCTGTGTTCCGGCCTCAATCAAAATCTTGGCTGTTTCGAAGCATCCGTTCCGCGAGGCTAAGTGTAGGGGTAGTTGACCTGATGAATTTGCAAGCGCTGGGTTGGCCCCTCGTAGAATGAGGATCTGTGCTATCCTAGCATTGTCCGAGGCGGCGGCATAGGAAAGAGCTCCGTCTCGGTTTTCATCTGTCCCGTTCACAGCGCAGCCCATGTCAAGGAGATAAATAAGAATATCACGATGACTATAGCGGGCTGAACAGATAAGCCCTTGGATCCAGTCCTGTTTGTCGTAGCGGTGGAGTAGAACCTTGACGGCCTCCAAATGACCTCCGGTACATGCTGCCGATAGCGGTGTACGGCCCCATTTGTCTTCTATAGACAGATCGCTTGAGTCGGCTAGGATATCAATGGCGTCGGAATGTCCTCGATAACAGGCGAGATGCAGAGGAATGAGGAGTATCTTATCAGAGCCGTGATTTGTTTCAGCGCCTCTTTCAAGCAACATTTTAATGAAAGCGACCGATCCAGCTCTTGCAGCCATGTGGAGGGCGGACCTAGATCCATCGTCTAGCAGATTCGGATCCGCCTTTCGTTCTAAGAGACACATGCCAACCGTTGGTAGATCCCTTTCAGCTGCAGCAAACAGGGCATTCACACCTTTCCAGTTGGCCCCATCAAGCGGAAAATCTTTAAATCTGCCCGGCGGTTCTTTAATAGCTAGATTTCGTTCTTCACTCGCATGGAAGATATATTTCATCCAAGCCTCACTACTAAGACGGTGCAGATCCTCATCTGGACTCTCCTCCGCAGGTAGCATTACAGAGACGTCATTGCCAGAGGGTTGGTCGGGAGCTTGGATACTGGGGAAGTGTTTTATGAGGAGTTCCGCAATAGGTGTATTGGCTCGCTGGATGGCGAAATGCAGGGCAAAGTTTCCTCTTGTGTCCACGGCGGTGATGTTGATATGATGGTTGAGAAGGGTTTTAGCGGTTTCCCAGTAGCCATGATGACTCACTCTGTGAAGAGCTGTTTGTTTTAAAGAGCCATTCGCGTCGTCTATTCGAGCTCCATTCCTTATGAGAAACTCGGCAATTTCCACAAATCCATACGAACAAGCGATGAATAGGGGCCTTCGATTATCCGGAGAGGGAGTATTGACAGCATGTGTTAGTCCAGCTTCCCAAAGCCAAGTCATGACTTGCAAATTTCCACGGCTGGCTGCTCTATGAATTGTGGTCCAACTAGGCTCGTTACTTATCTCGATCCGCCCTTTTAGTTCGCCACGCTTGAGCAATTCCGCGATGAGTTCATCATCACAGTATTCAACTGCTCGATGTAGAGCTTGCATATGCCAAAGGTCTCTCTCAGGACTCGAAGGTAGTGAAAGCAGTTCTGCAACTAGCAGCTTTGAGGTTCCATTGTTCCCTAAAACTTGGGCGGTCAACTGTATCTGCGCCAATCCACTCGAGTCTTGTTCGAGAACTGAAGCACAACTCTTGCGCAAGCCGTCAAAAACGGTACCGGATGTGGTGGCGAGTGCTCTAAAGACTGCCGCTTCCGGTATTGAGCCTAGTTTTGTACAGCGGATGATAATCTCACTACCAACCTCCGCTGCATCTATAAGCAGACGAGCCTCTGTGGAAAGCGAAGAAGGCCTATTTGCTAAGCGATAGAGGGTCTTCAGGTCTTGGATTTTCGTGGTATCAAATAGTTTTAGGAGCGAATTGAACGACCCGATACACTGGCCTATGCGTGGTGGGCGTAAACATGCCAGGTATTCCACCAAGTAGAGCCAACTCCGAACGTTTTCTTCGTTTTTGAAAAAGACGGAGCAAGCCTCATCAACATTCCCGAGGTCTTTTCCTAAATTTGCCATTTCATAGTGAAATATGCAATTCTGTATGGTGTACTCCGCAAGGATAAGTTCGTGTACCAATTGTGGTGTAAAGGTATCCATATTGATGTCACCCGTATCATCCGAATCGACATCAGACCCTTGGGACCGATCGCTCATTTCCGTTTCTTCGTCCTGGGGATCCTCGATGAACCACCCTTTCTGGACGTTCTTAAGAATAAATCTACCCAAAAGAGAAAAGCAAGACTGTGCGATATAAAGATGCGGAGATGAACTGGGGGGAAGATATGTCCTCGAAAGCTCTAGAAGGATATTCCTCATCTCATCGTAGGGGCCGCGGAGAAATACCCTCCCTACTTCTAATACTGTGAGATCGGGTAATAGTTTCAATATTCCCAAAACAGAACCGGTAGGAGATGTTACGGAAGCACCTGCTTCCGCTAGGTCGAGATTGTTATCGAACGTGAGGATGAAGTCTAATTCATCAATGTATAGTGGTCGCGATGCGAAGACAATCCATATCAGAATAATGAACATAGGTCGCCCCATTGCTCGTATTTGCAGCACTAATAGTTGCATTAGTGTCTCTTTTGTAGCCGTGTGCTGTTGTACCGCCTTCCCCGGGCTGGTGGGCTGAATACTATCCTGCTCGATGCTAGGATCGGTTGCTATCTCTAACGGAAGGCTTGTACCGTCTTGGTGGCAGTCTTCCAAATCTTCAGAATTGAGGCGTAGGTCAAAACCATTGATATCTCCAAGGCTGACGGATGAGTCATCTGTGTACGCGAGAACTAGCTTTAGCTTTGACTCGGTCCCATGTAGTGCCGAATTGATCCGCCGGATCATGTTGACGCTTGCGGGTGTCGCGACGTATAGCAACACATTAGTAGGGATACCGATAGGTGCGTGCATTGCAGTCCTTAAGGAAAGCCATAGTATTTTGTCCAACCAGCTGTCTAAATTCCCCCTGATTGCGTCTGCTAAGAGGGGAACCAAATGCTGTATATGTAGGTACGTCTGAGGGTGCTGGATCAATATCTGCTGTAAAAGGCCAGCAGAGAGGCAGATTTGATCCCGGAGAGCGCTTCCGGTACCTTGCAATTCTTCAATTGGCAGGCATGAAAACCATAAGGGGCCATGGTATATCCGTATTACCTGAGCCATGGAATTCAAAAGCTTCAACGGATCTATCGTACCTCCTAGCCTGATCTTCATATATCTACGTGTATCCTTGGACGATATCCAATCAGCTAGCTCCGAATTGCGGGTACATCGTGAGATGACTTTGGCCGATCGTAGAATAGACCAGACCGGTCTATTAAGTTTACCTTTGGGGTGAACAGATCCAAGTATGCCTAAAAAATGCGTAAAGATTCCCCACTTTCCTACAACATACCATACAAGTGATTAGTAGATATATATAAATAGGAGGGAATCGACAAACCAAGGTTGATGTTAGTTATAAGCGTCTGGCGTGTGAATTGGTCTTGCGGGCTAACAAGGTCGGCCATGTTTTTGTGAGGTCGATCACATCCAATGGTAACTTCATTTTCAAGGCCTAGGGTAGCGCATTCCTTCGGAACAATCTTTCGTTGGGTGCCTCATTAGCCCATGTTGCCTACAAACAGCCGCTCCTAAAACTTACTACCTGGTATAACGTGGAGGGTGAAGGTTCCTGGTAGTAGCTGATGATGCCGAAACGATGAGAGATGAGGTGAAATCTATCATGGATATTATTGAGCTGCTTGGACAGTCTGTTTACCACTATCGGCAGCCAGTCACCAAGCTGGCCGGGATGATATGCTTCGATTATGGCGAGCACGGCTGAGTCCAGGCTCTGCGTACTAGAAGCCCGATGAGGGGTCCCAAAAAGAATCTAGTAATATCTAAGTTAAAAACCTGCTGGACGATTCGAAGCGAATTAATAATCCACTCACGACAGCTTGTGTTGCGTTCAGAATGTTTCGGTACCTTGCTTCACACGCCGCAATGACAAGAGCCTCGCTACGGTGTTAGTCTTCCGGGGCCGCTTCGGAATCTGAAACGGCGACAACATACTAACTTAACAATAATACCTCCTATGTCTTCAGCCCACATGATATAGGGGCCGCTGGCGTGACTCTGAACCGGTGACCGTCAGGACTCTCTGCTTGCGGTAGATCAAGGATGGACTTTACTTTATTAGACCCGAGCTGATCTAGTAGCTTTCTCGCCTCTATCTCCAGCGAATCCTCGGATGATTCGGGGCCAATCACTCTAGAGGCGCGTGAAAACGAAGTGAGGAATTTGTGCGTTGTTTCTGGCGTGTTTTCAGTCTCAGCCCAGAGTGGAATACTTTCCGGTTCTCGCCACGCGAGGCCGGGAACAGTAATCACTCTACGCACCGTAAGTGGCCAGACTAGACGTCCGCATTGTTCGGGGACTTACCGGGCCGTTGGTGGTTTTGTTAGGAAATCATCATTACCGGTAGTGACGCCCGCCGGGCCTAATATTGGTAGTGGTGCAAGTGCATCCA
This sequence comes from Xylaria telfairii, assembly GCA_022495065.1. Lineage (NCBI taxonomy): Eukaryota > Fungi > Ascomycota > Sordariomycetes > Xylariales > Xylariaceae > Xylaria > Xylaria telfairii. The sequence goes on along the minus strand of MU384119.1, from coordinate 11,048 downwards.
TCGGAGGCGGACAATACGAGGCGATGTCAAATGGCGAGCTTTCCTGGTGGAATATAGATGAGATACTAGTGATGAAGACTGAGGAGATGTTAGTTGCACCTACATCTTTAAAGCAATAATATACGATGTGCAAAATAATACGCTATGGTCGGAAACGAGGGTGCAACGTAAGTAGGTGGTGTGGGAGACGGATATCCAATATGACAGGGGTCTAGGTATGTCTACCGGATGCCGTTGATAATATATCGATGGGTCCAGTAGTTGCTTCAGCTCATGCATTGTGCGACCTCCAACTCGGGAATAGTTACCTAGAAAGGTATCCCGTGGAATTTGTAGATGTGTACGGAACAAATCATAGCAAAGTTTCTGGCGGCAGTGATCAATCGATTAACCCGTGAGCATCGAGGCTTCTGTGAGCTGGCTTGATGCCCAACGCCACGATTGCAATATCGGTCCCGGTACACATAACCACGTACATATACTTCAGAGTTACCACTATAGTCTGAACCGTACTAAGCAAAGAAGCGCATTTATATATAGTAGATTACCCAACAGAAGTAGCGGCGAGAGCGTGTCGTGCGACAACAAGTGTGATAAAGATAACACGCAACCTCCGGTATCTGGTATGCATGCAGGATCCCTAGTTTGGAGACCTTCATCTACGCTAGCCAAGTGTCTCTACAGTACACCGGGTACTTATATATACTATGTGTGACATAGTATATATACAAGCATAATTAAGTACTGTTATGTTTCTAGAGAGCAGCACTAGGTATCGACGTCATGGAATGGATGGGGCTCGGTACACGGTAGTAACCGTGAGGCGTTGGCGTTATACACTGTCCCATACCTGTAGTACTTGGACAATATTAGGCTGAAAACTCATCGTCCCAATTTCGTTACACCAAAGCGGAAACACGTCCTTTGGCAGCATTCTCGTTAGCGTCTTGCTATCCTAAGCAGAGCTTCCGCTTTCAATTTCCCTGTCGCAGGCAACAGAGGCCTGGCTCCTATGAGCACCTAATATACGTGGATAGTTTCAGCAACCCGAATAACTCTTCCCGCAAAGCCTAGTCACACAAGTACAGGACAGGTCAATATTCACTAGGTATTTAAGGAAAAGTCTACTGCTGACTTCAAACCTCATTACCACCGTTGTATCTCTATACCTGTACTTAAGGCTATTATCTGTTTCTAATCACTTGCGAAACTAAGAATACCATGGGAGACAAATCCCAATACTTGCGCATGTTGGATGCACTCGACTTTCATCCCGAAGAAGAAGGAAGCATCAATGCCCAGCAAGAACCTGAACGGTCAACCCGGGAACCAACAGCCCAATCAACACAGAAAATCCAAGAATCCATCAAAAAAGATAGACAAAGCCTAGTCACCTATATTATGCAAGATAATATTATGAGATAGGGGGACAGTACTAGGACATGGGAAGACAGCGGTCAACACAAGCAAAACAAAACAAAAAAAAGGACTTTTTTTTTATTAACTGACTTAAGACCGAAAATCAGCTTGCTTAACTGTTTTAGCAGGTCGGCTTACTTAACTTGAGCCAATTAATTAACAAGTAAGCCAAATAAATTAAGTAATATAATAAGGGTCCTATAAAGGGTCCTATAGGGGTATAAAATTAAAGGGGAGGCGAGCAGAGCGAGCGAACGCTCGGCGAGGTATATGGGTCCGTAGCGGTGTATAGCGGTGTGTGGCGGTATAGCGAAACTATCAATAAAAACGGCGCAACATAAATTAAAATATCAAATCTCCTCTAATATACCCTGTAAAAATAAAGCAGAAATTAGCAGAATTACTTAAATATTTACTCAAGTAATTTAACAAGTATTTACAAGCAATAGAAATCTTTATTTTGCTATGGCAAATAACTTAAAATCGTTGCTTTGCTTTAATTGGTCAAGTTATTTGCAAGTCAAGCAAAGGAATACTTGACTTGTATGGACCGCTATGGGAAGATAAGATTACAGAGTGGGAAAAAATAGGACCAGAGAAGCACAGAAACAACGACATAAAGGCTCAGGAACAGAGGAATCGTTACCAGGAGTATAAAGGGAAAGTACAGAGTCTCCTGGAACAAGAGAGAAAATATGAGCCGTGCGCCGAGCGGCCGTCGCAAGCATGTTCGACAAACCTCCTTCAGTACGTACTAGAAAACGCTCCAGGGTTCCATCCTCCGAACCAAAAGCTTCACAAGACGAAGTTCCTCCTCCAGCTCGTTACGCGTCTTGACCCGACTCAACTTAGCCCGAAAGGGACCCCAAAGCCACTCCACGCCGCTGCACGCTGTGACATCGAGCTGCTAAGCAAAGACGAAGCCTCGAAACCAGACCTTACAATTCACGTGGCAAACCTGATGAAAGACAAAGCGGCTGATGAGATATGTGGAACGAATGAAAACGGGGAAAATATCATCCATCTGGCTATCCACCACAGCTTCCAGAATACAATCGAACTTATCGGAAAAGCCAATAAGTCGGCATTCAGCCAGCAGCGGGTGTCAAAACTGAGTAACCAACTCGACGACGGCAATACACCTCTGCATGATGCCCTAGACTTCAAATATTTCCTTATGCCATGGCCATGTTGTGCCCAGCCTGAATTTGCACTGCTGGCCTATTTCCTTTTCTCCGAAAGTCCCACGAACGAAACGTCCAAGTTAGCCGCCGCCGCCATATCGTCTCGTCTAATAACAAAAGAGCACATGGCGTTGATATCAAAAACCGCCAAACAGCAATGCGATACTTGCAAGTCTAGTTTTCGACATAACCTGTTCGCATGGAAAGAAAGGTTACGTATCGTTGCCCTACTTGTGGACCGGGATCCAGATGCCCTAATGATTCACAATTCGGCCGGCTTGTCCCCCTATCTCTACCTCGGTTCGGGGTGCGACAAATTCGAGAAACAGCAACTGCAGGAGCTGATGATTTCGTCCACAAACGAATCGGAAACCCTTGATAGTGAGATTGTGGTTAACGCTGATACCGAAGATGAAAAAATCATAACTGCAGCTACGTTCGAGGAATCAGTCCTAAAAGACAAGAAGCGAGAGCAAGAGAAAAAGTCACAGCGCGGAAAATCACCTAGCAATCGTGCAGACCTTGTTCAGACACTAACTGACGTCCAAGAAGTAGGGAATATAGGAATGAACCAGCCGCCCAGAAACCAGACGGGCCCACACACAGCCCAGGATTTAGTAGAGACCAACATTGGCTGTAAAGAACTCCTATCGTGGCTGAAAGAGGTGGCTTTTCTCCTGGGAAGCCGAGAGAAAGCGTATCTTTGCTTGTTCCGCGACCAGAAAGCCCAGAATGCCATTCTTTTCGAGGGTAAGCCACTGTTTCCTGAATCCGGGGTTAAGCTGAAGGCTGTCGCTAATATGATATTATTGTAGGGGAGACCAACAATCGGCGCACATTCTTTCTAGCAGGGCCCCAACGGGTTCAACGTGATACGACGAAAACGTACGATTTCCTCGTTTTCGAGCCTATGATGGCTTCAATTACCCTCAGCCTCGAATACTCACATGAACAACTACAAAAAATGCCATCCACCTATAATGATAGGATAGAAGTATGGAGGAAAGACGGGGAAAATCTGAAGGCTGTTTTCCAATGGTTAAAAAGTGAAAAAAAATTAGGACCATCTTCAAGCTCACTGTGAAGGATAATCCAGATCATTATTGCTCTGATGATATAGTCCGAGAGTGTCTGCAGGATCTTGAAATCCGATACCTAGATTGGAACCGACCCGACCTGTGTGCCAACCATTATACGCTTCCAAAAACCCTTGTCGAGATACGTCTTTACTGGACGGGACTTAATGCCGTCTTATGGAGCTGGTCTGACACAGAAGGACTACGGACGTTGGAGCGCGTAGGTATATCTTTCAGATACGGCTTCGATTACGCTAACTATGAACGGTAGCTACAAAAGGTGACCCTAGCTGTTATAAGGGTAGGTGGTGCCGCCACAACACTTTATACGGAAAGGATGCTCATGGCAAATAGGGAGATAGTGATGAAGAAGAACAAGACAACAAGGTTTAAGACTTTAAAGAACGTGTTGCAAATTAGCCAGCTCGCACACTCGAGATCGAAGACCATGTAGATGAGGGACAATCCGGCAGCAATGAAAATAGTGGTGATGGTACAGCGAATGTTACACCTGAGTACGCAGTCTTTCCTTACCCCAGTTTCTTAAAAGGAATACGAACCAAACTAACACTGTAACCAGACCACACACCTGGATTAAAGCTGCGAATACATTTAGTCAAGATTTGTACCGCTTTTGCTCCAAGACGGTCAATCTTGATAAACCATACTATCATATCAAGGTCGCACTCCTGGATAATGGGGTCGATCCTGTTTATAGGGGCAACTGGGCAAATCTTCACTCCGAAGGCTGGCCGTTAGTAGATTCGGGGGAGCGAGAAGAGGGCTTGGAGTGCTTTTACTTCTCAACAAACCAGCACGGTAGCAAAATAGCATCATTAATCCGCAGGGTCTGTCCGTTTATCACTATTTATATAGCGAAATTGGACGCTAAAAGTAGCGAGGATCTAAGGGATCGGTCATTCAGCCTACGCCAGGCTACAGAGGTGAGCTATTAGTGGAAATTCTGCGCGGCGATCGTAATTAACATTTTAAAGGCTATTAAATGGGCTACAAAACAAGGAGTAGACATTATTTCGATGAGTTGGAATGTTCATGTGGTTAACGGCCAGGCCGGTAATACTCGCGATATCGACGAATTAGAAGCCGCAGTCGACGGAGCGGCAAAAGCTGGAATTCTTATGTTTGGGGCCGCTTGCGATGTTAAAGCCAGTTCATCGTCGGACAGGTGGATGCCATGCGATAGCCCCAACGTTTACAGCATTGGTGCTACGGACGTGGACTACGACCCTAAGAAATATGTTAATATGCTGAAGAAAGTCGATTATCTCTTCCCTGGAGAACGGGTCCTGGACAGCCACCGAAAAGAGGACATCCAAGTCGGCAACTCGGGGGCTACTGCCCTGGCAGCTGGACTAGCCGCGATGATTATGTTTTGCATGAAGTTGGAGGGTCAGGGCATTCCAAGGAACAAGCGCATTTGGATCGGCAACGTTATGAACCTAGCGTTCAGTAGTACCAGGAACAGCAAATCGGTGCGCGTGATAAATGTGCTGGAGCTAGACAAGAAGCAAGGTGTAAAACCGTTAGTAAGGAAGTTCCTGGACAACTAGGTTTGACGAGATATAGTAGCTCATAAAACTTAACGTATTATACTAAATACTGAAAGTTGAGTTCAATTGGCTTCCTCATGCCTTATAAAAGAACGCGTTACTACTCAGCCGGTCCCTCTCCTTACTGAAGGCCCATGACGAAGCTGCTAGATGCGCCCTCCTCACCTCCACACCCATCAGCAACCTCACTGATATTATTAATATTAGCTACTGAGGCTGTTCCCCGACCTACGCCATCATCAGCAATCATGAATTTAGCAAGGTCCTCAGCCCCGAGATTCTTCTTGTTGCAAGGGCTTTCCTGGGTACTGGATACCTCCTTGCTACCAAACAATACTGCAGCACCATGATGGACACCCTTCGTAGACTTAGGATCAAATGAAACAGGATCATCCTTAGGTACCAACCCTACTGCTCTTCGGAGTGCTTCGCCCGTATCAGTCGTAAAAGAGACGTGGGCCCTTGTCTTAACGGTAGCGGAGAACGTGCCGTAATCGCCAGCCTCACGTTCAAGTAGGACGGCTGTCCGTACCCTGTGTGGTATACCACTCTGCTGTGGTGCATTCTCTTGTAACGTCCAATGTACGGAGTCTGGATCTCCCCAGTTCCTCCCCACAAGTGTGGAATACCCAGCAACAAAGCGGTAGTCGGTACGATTAGTCACCTCGATCGACTTTGTTGATCCTTCGGGGTTAAGGGAAAAAAATGGTGCATAACCAAGGCCCAGCGCTAATTTCTTTCCCTTTTCCTCGGTAACAGCCCTGGGCGATATATATGACTTAATAGGCACATTGGGCATGACGGCCCTCACGTGGGGCGTATATCCTGATAGGTCCGCGTCAAGCAGCTCGCCAGGGCGGGAGCCACAAGCTACAAAGGTGACGTCGATTTCGACTTCTTTGAACCGGAGGCCGAGACGGCCAGGGACAAATTCCCACTCAAAAACAATCAGAGTTGCTGGTTTTTTGTTTCTGTTGCCCATAGCGCCATGCACGACGTGAAAGAGTCGGCCACGGACTGCTGTTGCGTTGGGGCGGTCGTAACCTGTCATAAGCAGGCGGTGCGGCTCACCACCGGGCGCGTCCTTGATGCGGAATCCCGCATCACCAGCCTCATCGGCTATCAAAGGAATATTCCAGTCTGCGCGCTTGTCAACTGTTTGGGGGTTCATATTGTCTAAACCCAACGGGTCCCTCGTCAGTGCTGGGTTACCTGACAACTAGTGTGGTGAAAACGTTAAGGGATACAGTCTGGTTACTTTATCTCCCGAATTATCCTCGCCACTTGCCCCTTATTTATAGACAGCTGGGACCCGTGCCTCTGGCCTGTGGCCTACCCCTCCTTTGGCAGCCTCCGGCCCAACTCCGTAACACGAGTCCCGCGATAACCGCCGAGCAATAGTCATGGCCTCTGACTCTATATGTTTGGCCAGAAGGCTGGCAGACGTAGGCACCTGGCCTTGGCCTTGGCTGTGTAACATGGAGAGCGGCATATGTAAGGATTAATCTTAGAAATAGTAATACAGTATATTATATTAATCATGGTCTCTACTGTGTAGAGAAGGGCGTGCAGCTATTGTATATAACTACCATCATCACCGCACTGTGCCTTCTGAGCGAGACTTGTGCCGCCTGGCGCAGGAGTTCTAGTGGCTTGCCAGCACGGCCTGTGGCCATGGACTTGTGCCGGCAGGGGTGAGTTGTGAGGCTTGCTAGCACGGCCGAGGCGGTGCCAGCAGGCGCAAGTTGTGCTGTGTAGTACTTAAGTGAGGCTTGCCAGCGCGGCCTTGGATTGAACACTTTTTAGATCAACTGTTCGGCTGTGCTGCAGAACGGCCACCTTATTTGTACCGCGACGGACAAACCTTACAAGTATTTTGTAAACATGGGAAAACTACTGCAGTGGTTTAAGTACACCTTGATATACTAGTTACGTGCTATACTATGATAAATTATATAACGGATCGCGGGGATCTTAAGCCATAAGTGTTTTTGACTTGTTCGTAACATCGCCGTTTCCGTGACCGGCCCCTCTCATCCTCTTCGTCTAAGGAGGTATCAATCATTAATAATGACTGCGTGAAATGCCTCTTACTACCACTATCGATCGTCTCGTCGCTATCATTGTCGCTTCCATCACTCTCGCCGGACTCATATCTCTCATTCTGTTCTGGCCCGCGTTTACGTTTGCTCGGGCTCGCACTCCTTGTTCCACCGCCGCCGTACTGACGATGTAGCTCTTCCGAAGATAACCACTCAACATACATACGTGGGGCAGATCCGAGTTCATGCTCCCGGACAAGGTAACGGGCAACGCGCCGAGCAATAGCGGATTGGGCAACGAACGGCTTGAGCAGTAGAAGAACAGCCCGAGCGAACCGGGCGTACAAGAACTCAGCTGGGATATCGCTCACTGCATCACTGACGGGCGCTTGTTTGAGCACCGACACGTTATGGAACTGCTCGGAAAACTCGCGTTTGCTCATCTTTGTAGCGGAAAGGATATGGACAGCGTAACTATCAACCTTCGGCACAATGGCAAACCAATAATCGTCGAAAGCAGCATGGACATCGTTGCGTAGGTTAATCTTATTAGCCGACTGATCGATGTCGTGATGTGTTCCGTACCGCGCCATGGCATTGCGCTCAAACCAGTCTCGCTCTGCGCTGGGTATCAGATGCGCACCATGTATGAGACTAGAAACCTGAGTGACAACACAACGACTTGGGGCAGTGCCAGTGGGTTGGTGCCATCTTGACCGCCAACTTGACGTTGGAAACTCTCCTGCATTGCCTTGGTCATGTTGGTATTCGATATCCTGCTCGTATCGTTGATGGGGGAAGGCCCAGTCTTGGAAGCTTGGGACAACCGGGTATGGGAGTTTCGGCAGTAAACCTGATGGGTTACTCGTAAGGGTCGCGGTGTTGTTGGTCGTGTTGTCAAAGAACCAGTACCGAGAACCAGTGAGTACGTCGTCATATGCGCACTGGACCCGCGTTCTTGCGACGCGATCGGTAGCTAAGTATCCATTGAACGCGTTGTTTGCGATGATCTGGCAAGCGGCCAGAGCAGTGCCGTAGTGGACGCCTTTCAGTGACGATGACGCGCAATAGTCCAATCGCGGAAGTGTAAACAATACATCATGGGGATCATCGTAATCGGGGTGACAGAATGAGATTTCTGCTACCGGCGCGGTAGGTGAAGGGAGCGGTAGAGAGTCACGTAAGATGACAGATGTGGGAACAGCCATGAACGAGGAGGTGATGTGAATGCTGGTCGCTGGGTTAAATCAACGAGTTCTCCGTACGTGGTAGGTAAATTAAGGTGGGTAAGAGACCAACCGAGAGTCCTAACCTAGCATGCAATCGTAGCGCGACCCACAGCCCCTGGAACAGCCGGTAAACTGAGAGCCAATGGACCCAACACGAAGTGGGGAGCATCGATGAGACGGCAGTGTTCCAGTGGTCCGGGGTATAGAAACTCTCCGGACACTTTTTACGACGACTATTTTACCTGCCTTCGTAGTATACCGGGACCTATGTATTAGACTAACCTACTACCTAACGATCTCTACCGAGACTTGGAGCCGCAGTCACGCCTTCGTTTAAACATAAACAGTAGGTACAATCAACAGGGAAGGATTTGTACAACAGCAGTACTAAAGGACCTCAAACGAGTAAAAGTTAGCAGAATCAAAACTGTCCAGCTAACTTAAAAATCTTGAGTTTATACAGCCAATAAACGTCCCGGAACCAACGCACAAGACACTATAAAGCAGCCGATATCTTGTATACGCCTAATAGCGTCTCGGTACTTCCAATAGTTATCTTACTCAAAAAGGCCTTGCCGCCGTTGGCACGTATTGCCGTGGCTGCAAAGTACCAATAATGACCATGAACAGTAATACTAGGAAAGTAGGTGATAGCTAACGGACTGGAGGCCGATATAGACGCTGGTACTATACTTCGCTCTAATGCTGGAATGGCCTGTAGCTGGACGGACTGCCATGTACCCATCTGAAGCGTCGCGATTTTCCAGTCCTGAGCCGGGGGTTTCGTTTCGATTGGTGGGCCGATAGGTAAACCACATAGCGGCGCATAATCCGTATGATTAATAGTATTGCGTGGGAGGCGGCGAGGGAGAGCATCTGTCCTGTCTTTGATAGTGGACGAGGTTTCCTTGTCGTGTGTCGGGTTAATATACGAGCAGAAGTCGACCATCTGGCTTGGTGCATTGCGCGGGCAATATGTAGGGGCGATACGTGCGGTGGTGCAAGATGCAAAATCTACGAGGACGGCACACTCGACGTAATACGTGATGATGCACCTCCATATTCCACGAGGCTTCGTCTTCAAGCCGCAGCTCACACTAGTTCGCCCTCTCTGATATCATTTTGGCCGTGAGAGGCGACTGAAAAGACGGGGTAGCCTCAGTTGTAGCCTCTTGATCTTGCGCAAAAATATGGCTTGCGAAATGTAGCTCGCTATTCTGGACTTCATCTAGGGCGCAAATGGGGAGAATGCCGAAGCTCTAACTTATTTGGTCCATCTCCTCAACAAGCTGCATTAGATCGGCGGGGATAGCTGAGCTTCGAATAGATAGCTTGTCTAGAACGAACCCATCGTCAATCAAGCTCATGCCTTGTAGTTGCTTCGACGGGGACGAAATGCGCAAAACGTTAAGCGACGAAGCGGAGTCGGTCGGGTCCAAAGAGATTTCAGAAGTTGCTTTTATAATATTGGTGTTGGTCGTCCTTGGATGGGGGCTTACTGGTTAGCGCCATCGCTAACATCAGAACTACCTGCATCTTCTTCGTCGGTTAAGCTAAACAGGGGTCCTACGGGCACTGCCTTCACGGGCACCCAACATTAAAAAATACCCTTAACTATTTAAAACTAGCTAAATTATTAAATTTAACTACAATTACTTATTTTTTAATATTTTTAATTAAAATATAATTTTTTACTTTTAATATATTTTTAATTATTATTTTTAATAGTTTATTATTATTATTAAATATTTAATAATTAATAGTTTTATTTTTAAAAATATTATAATTATATAATTTTTACTACGTTTTATAAATATTTATTATATATATAAAGCGTTATTTAAAAACTATTTTAATTTTTTAGCGATAGTTTTTAATATTTTTAATAATTTTTATTTTTAAATATTTAATTTTAGTTTTTAAATTTATAATTTAATAAATTATTTAGTTAAACGTTTTTATAGCTTTTTATATTAATAGTTTTAAAATAAATATATTAAACTTATTATATAATTAAATAATTTTTTAAATAGCCCTGCAGAAATCCTAATTATTTTAAAATATAATAAATTATATTTTAGCTTATTTTATATTAAAATTTAATATTTTAAGTTATATTTTTATTATAAGTATTTATTGTTGTTTTTATATTATATTTTTTTTTAATATAATAAATTATAATAATAATAATAATTTTTAATTATATAATTAAATTTTAAAGGTTTTTTAAACGTTTTTAATATTATTAAAAATTAATATATTAATTTAAACTTAGTAGTATATTTTTAAAACTTTTTTTTTAAAAGCTTTAATATTAAAACAGCTGTTAAGTTTTTTTTATAAGATTATTTTTATTTTTTTTTTATTAAACTAAAGATTTTTATGTTTAATAATTATATAATATAATTATAATAAAATTTATAAAATATTAACTATATTTTATTAAATAAATATTATTATAAAAAATTATTATTTATATAAAAATTATAACTATTATATATTAAAACTATTTATATATTATTATAAT
>MU384118.1:0-32492 GCA_022495065.1 Xylaria telfairii | reverse complement strand
GGGGCGCGGCAACAATAATAATAGCTAAGTGTGGTGTGTGTGTGGTGGGGCAGGTGGGGCCAGGTCAGGTGACCAGTGGTCAGGTGACTGGCAGTTACGTGATGTGGGTCGTACGGATGGATGACTAATGTGGGGTCTGCACCAGTCCCACTAGGCACCCAACCGTAACTAATATTAATAAAAAAAATAATAATAAAAACTAAACTTATAATATTAAATTTTATTATAAAAATTATTTTAATATTTATAAAAATATTTTTATATAATTAAAATATTTAAAATAATTATTAAAAATTAAATATTATTTTTTTTTTATTTAAATATTTATTTTTAAAATTATTTATATAAAAAATTAATAAAGCTTTAAATTATTAAATTAGTTAAATTATATTTTTCGAAGCTAAAATAGCTTATTTTAAAATAAAAATAAAAAAAATAAAAAAAAAACATTAATAAAAAGTAAAAATCGCGTTAAAGCAAAAACTAATACGTATAACTAATATCCGTAAAGCTAAATAAAAATTAAGGCACCGGGTTATATACAAGAATAAAGCTGCTAATTAATAAGTGCTAAGCAGCTTAAATCAGCTGTTAACGGCCTGTAAAAAAGACAAATTAAAAGCAGAAAACTGTATTGTAGTAGAAAACACTAGAAACGAGTGATTTTAATCGAATTAGTTAATTTTAACGGCTTTAAATTAAAGGGGTTGAGTGGCTGGCAGGTGGGCCGCGAGGGGTCGGGCCGTGGGGGGGCCGGTTACTTTATTGGATAGGCTACTAAGTTTTATCTCTCAAGTATTTAAAGTAGGCATTGACATTCTTGGGGATCATTACAAAACTGCCGCCCTTATTATAAGCTCCGTATGACGTGCGTAACAGTAATATAAGGATAGCAAAGTTAGTGGCCTAAAACACCAGCGTTGCGACCGTCTCCATCATTTACTGTAATCGCCACCCGACGGAGGGCACAGCTTGTAGAGAGACAACCATCATCTGCCGTAAGATGCGCTCAGTCAATACGCTACTCGTTATTCTCTTGTACGAGTTGATATCATTTATTATAGGCTTGGGGACTGAAGGACTCGGAACTTTTAATGGTTGGGGCGAGAAAGTTGCGAGAGAATGTGACTAATGCGAACAAGGAGGGACATCAGAATAGCCCGAAGACTACAAAGACGTCGCCAGTTTCTTAGAGAAATAGAAGCTCAGACAGCGTAGTGATAGGTACCCTTAGGGGACTAAATAGGAAAGGATAAAGCAGATCAATAACAGATAGTTATATATATGTACCATCAATCAAGAACTTTTCAAATCACAAAGATTACAACAAGGTTTGGCAGATGACCCTATTGGCTTGAAGACTAGGGGTCGGCATTAATTAGTAGGTATTCATAGATAATAGGATTAATTCTACACAAGTAGTAGCTCACCCGAGTTCATAACCAGTTAAGTGCTTCTCTTACAACGTGCTAATTACTAGGCTTGAAGGATAAAAGCACACTGTCGCAGAGTTTTTGTGTAACTATCGTATCTGCCCATGCTCCTCTCGATAGGTTTGAATATCGGATTCACATCGTAAAGATATCTTTATCTTTGGTTGATATCTCTTCTGAAAGTTGGCCCCATCGTGATAATATGGAGATTGTCGAGAAGAGGGGATCGAACACCATCGGTATCGCTTTCGAGCTTCTACAAACCAAAGTGGCAATGAAATGTATTTATTTGTAGGGAAACATGTAAGTCCTTCGTTGCACTCACCCAGCTAGCTCAAGAATAGGAACAAGGGCTTGGCAGCAAGGGCATGGAAAGAAATTTAGATTGCAATAATGCTCAACAGTCTTCTATGGCGTCAAGGGGGCCACAGGGTCTTGGCCCCTTATTGTCCTAGGTGGAAGGTCCATGGTTTATATAACCCGATTAGACTTGCCTGTAGTTGCCAACCTCGCTTCCCTTTCTTTCTTGGCTTTCGGATGATGGGACAACACACGAGTAAGCTAGGCGCTAAAACCTAGTACATAACCTCACATGTATGACTACATAAAATGTAGGTCCCGGGCTCGGGGTTATCGGATGTAGATTTGTAACAAAGTCTTGGAAGTGTATTCGCATTGTAAATAATCTTCTATGTAGCCACGAGCGCTATATGTATCTAACTCCCCCTTCTACTGGGCGGGCGGGCGATCTGCAGCCGTTACGCCTCAAAAGCCTCATCCGAATCACCGGCTTCGCCGATCTGTCCCACAGGACCCGGTAGTTCACGGGAGTTGGTCAGGTAACTGCGGGAGCGATTAGGATCGGCGCCCTGCCGCTCATATAATTACATACATGATATCTAGTATCCCAGCCCGTCGGTATTCGTGCGTGGAACAGTTTCTGGTTATTCGGTATTACTTAAATTAAGAATAGCCTGGGGCGAGCTACATGGTTACAACTACTGTAATTCTGCTTTTGCTTATTTGCTGCAGATCATCGAAGGTGTTCTCATATAATATTGATTCAGCCACCTTGTCCGGCTCGACAAGGTTTCGAAACTTGGATTTTGAATTATGCAAAGACCTATCATCTCGCCCTATGCGTAGTCTGGTAGCCTCAGCGCTTGCAGGCTGACCAGAGCTCTGCATTGTACCTTTCTCCTATCTTCGATATCCAGCATGCAACTGGAGGTTAATTTCCCGTGGTTTATTAAAGCCGCCACATTTGTCCTTTCTAACATCTGGCCACCCACCACCTACACGCACCTAACTTTCTTCCCATCAACCGTTTCTCCATTTATTTTTCCTATCCGCGATCGGCACGACTTTCACTAACTGGTACCACACGTAGTTCTAGGGCGCCTGTATCTATCGCAGATCAGTAGACAGTTCAGCGGAAAATTATTCATCTTTAGTGAAGGCTGACATTAATACCTCAAGCCAAGGCTGTCTCAATATAATTATAGCGTCTGTACCCACTTGGGCTTCTCCTCACCGGTGTTTAGCCTCATGTTGTGTGGCCCCACTGGATGCCTAGGGGTATGAAGTTCTTATTTGCCTTCTTCTAATAATATCAGAGGTGGAAGCGATCGCGAACCCGGATGCATTGAAATAAGGGACACTGTTACGCTCCACTCCCATGTCTATATATGTTTGAAATCTCCTGTAGCCCTTGGGCCTGCTCCTGCTTCATTTTCATTGTTTTTAATATATATCCATTAATCTGCTACTTGTGAACGTTTCTACTCCTTCTACACAATATCTCTATTCAACATGCTCACCTCGATAGCGACTGATTTGGAGGGCTCACGGGACGAAACCGAATTGATTGACAAGTATATTATTCTTGAATGCCTAAAGAAAATCGATCCTTGTAATAGTCATCTGCACGCTATGATAATTAACCGTCTCTCCCTGTATGTTCTTATTGTCGGGGGCCGTTAACTGGATGAGAAAAGGCCCTTGGGCCATGCTTGTTTCGAAATTTTGCGTTACTGTGATGGTTGGTAGAGCTGCAGTGTTGGTTGTAATCAGTTGGAGGACCTCGTTACGGTATTCTTATCTTGATTAAGGTAATAGATGACCTCTCCGTATTACCGAGCTTATTGGATAGGGTTTTCATATATTCAGGACGGAATGCATAATATTATTTAAATTGAATTATATCGACCAACCCTAATTACTTTTACGATGTGTGCCACACGTTCGCCTGACCTAATGGATAGCCGCGTTTTTAACCAACACCACCTAATTTAACTGTCATTGCTCTGTAGCGTTTTTTATATCCATTTTGCGAATATGTAATATAGTTAATCTGTAGCCGACTTAATTTCCACTCATAGCATTTATTATACTGCTTTAAAGCTGTGTTTTCCATGGCTGCGCTTTGCGATCCAGCCCTTTGAATGAAATCTACTCACGAAGGTCTATCCACGAAGATCTACCCACGAATACTTACCTATATGACCTACCCGTTTGAACTAGTGGAGGTGTTACGTTACCTCCCCTAGAACAAAAGATATATATGTATGTAGCCAAGGACTAGATAGCCTACGAAGGTATCTAGACCTTCGTGAAACAGCAAGAGTTCATGCATACCCCCCATACTTGAAATCCTGACGAGTGGTTTGGCGTCCTAGCTACGCAGACCTACTTACTGTATATAGATCTACCTACACGGACTAGCGAAGGGTCTGGAGACTTAGGTATGCGGACCTAATCCCTTTAAGCTATTCTGAACCAGTCTATAGAAGTACCTGTATGGGCTCCACTTCCGTCACACGCCTAAGCATGGGCGGTGCTGGCACCGCTCCTGCTCTAGTCTGTGGCGGAACTTGCCAGTTTGTTGTGTACTTAGGTAGCTCTTCAGGCCAGTAGAGTAGATATATCTTTAAAAGAAGGGACTATTATGGATGACTCAATAAATTGATGTCTATAAACTGAAAACTGGCTTTCTGAGATCCTCAATATATGAAGCTTGATTCCAGTTGAAAATTATATAATATAGAAAATGTGGTTAACTTGATTATTTTGGGGGGTTTTCTTTTAGGATACTTCGATTCGACATGATCGCATGCATCCGGAACTTGGTACAGCCGTGGCTAGGTACCTACTGTACGCCTTGATTGGATCAAGAGGGTTCGAAATAAACGCCGCTCGCGTCAAACAATTACGCAAAAGAGCTAGAAAAGCGTTGCTCATCTCCTTTAGCTCATCGATGCAGGGGTATTGTTATCGGCAAGGCAAGCTTTAGCGAAGGTCCACACTTACAGGGGGGGGCATATTATCTTTGCCTAGCTCGGAATCTACTCGGTATCAGGAGTTGAGTAGCTTTAGGCATCATGGCCTGAAATTCAAGGTAGCCCGTCGCAGCTCAATGACTAGACTTTTTAAAGGCTTCCATATGCCAAATAGGTGATTGGCGGTGGACGGACTGACTCAGTCACCTTGTGCTATCAGCGGAAAACGGTGGGACCATGGCTACAGCAACAATGGTGGCTATACTTAAACCGGTTACTATCTACTATCTAAGAAAGAAGCTCAAAATTTGTCGTGTCTTGTGGGCGGCCCGCTCACCATTAAGCTGTCAATGGGTCATCTTCTGGCTCTCGCGGCTGGTGCGCTCGCGACATTGGTATCCTACTAGACGCCATAGCTTCATCGAAATCAAATCGGGAATAGTCTAAATACATATAGCTCGCACACTTGCCCGAACTCGCTTGATCTCGTGAAGGATTCCTAGTTGCGGTCTCGGCCGAGCAATATCCCAACCCCACCATCTCTCGTATAAACCAATAAAGCATTCAATTGTCAAGTGGTAAACATATTCACACAAGTTTTCTGAATTAGAAAACCACGAGCAAGGTAGTTAGAGTATCGCGAAGTAGGCTCAAGTTCCTGGGAGTTGTTGTAAAATTGTCTACAGTAAAGGAGTTGCGGATACGGAGTAGCCGGCACGTGGCGAATCTAAGATGTCAAGGGGGTCCGTCGTTCCCCGGGATAACCTATCCCCGCCTTATATACTTAACGACAGTCAACCAACAGATCTAGGCTCACAATTCCAATTCAACATATGGATAGCCGTATATTCCTTCGTAACTTGAAAACTGTAAGGTCCGCACAATGATTGGGCAAGATGATGTAATTTACGAGGGATCAATGCGGATCTAGATTCCTGCCTGGTAGGAGATAATTAATACACATTGATCGACCTAAATCAATCCGAATGTGGATTAAACGTTAACTTTGGGGCTAGAAGCCCCAGACAAGGAGCACTAGAGACAACATTGCTTTCAAAATCTCCAATGAAGAGTACCAAAAATTACAGGTGGACGTGGGAGAATTCGCTGGAGAAACCCGTTAAGAAATGTCTCGAAGACAATTTTATTAATCTCCTACGCTGCGTTGGAACTAAGACTAATAATTATGAGGTTCACGCGGCTATGTACTCTTAGTCTTCAAGCTCACTTGATATTTGCGGACGCAGGTTACCCTATGATAGTACTTCGACCGTCGTATGGTAAGTTTAGTGGCCATTCGGAGTATGATAACCAAAATGTATCTAGAGGGGCTACTTATTCGATTTGTGAGGGCTGTGTGTGTCTAACGAGTAAAAATAGCGATTGTGATACAAAGCAGCAGTCCTGATACGGCGTGTAGGCCCAATGATAATTTCTATTTAGCCGGCATCAACAAATCATGCTTCAAGGTTTTCTCTAGAGCCCAGGCCGCAGATCACTCCTCAATCATTCGCGTTCAATGAGGGGTAACTGCACATGTTGGATAGCCAGGTAACCATAACAGGACACAAGGGTGGTGATGTCTTAAGTCCAACTAAGGCCTTTCTGGGTAAGTTATCCTACCCCAACAAGAAATACGCTAAAATACAGCCGCAGAGAGCCTCGCTTAGGTCTCGGGACCGGCTGTGTACCTACTTGATTGATCTCAATTTTGTAGGCATGCTCCGACTTGTTCCAGCTATTCAATAAAAGAATATATTTCTCTTCGTCTCCTTTTCGGCCATTGCATGTACATCTTCGTTGTTTTAATATTCATCCAGTTTTCATCCTAACCCGTTTACACGGCTCTTGATAACGGTACTATTTAGATATATTCGGTAGTTCACACCGACATTAGCGAACTAGTTTACTACATGGCCGACGGGATAGGAGTTTGTTCGCCGATCACGTGGGTTCGCTCTGCCGGTAATAAAAATATACATACCTTAGTAGCCTCCACTCGACGGGGCATGTATTTCTTACCCCAGAATGGCTTATATGTCTTCACCACGTTTTGGGAATATCAATTGAATCCGTGTACTGCAGAATATGCCCTAGTATATATCGGCATTGTGATTAACTCCACTTCAGGCATGACTGCCGAACCCAATTAGGTAACTGAAATGGTTAACTCTCGACTTCTAACAGATTCAGCGCTTATGCAACCAAGTTGGCTTTCCTCTACTTCAGATCTCTGAGGACTACTTTACAAGAAATTTATTTACGAAGTCTCCGAAAGTTAGGGCTATCTCGGTTCGGCAAAGCTGGTATCATGGACAGCAGTAACTATGAAGGGCGACGTTTCAAGATCAAAGAGATTCAAGAGTAACAAATAAAGTTGCCCAAAATCATCAATTTTTCACGTCAATGACAGGTACAAGGATTGTATCTAAGCTGTTAAAATAGCAAATAATTGGAAGCAAATAATTGGAAGCAAATAATTGGAAGCAAATAATTGGAAGCAAATAATTGGAAGCAAATAATTGGAAGCAAATTGATAAATTGCCCCCCTCGTCTTTAGGAAGCATCTCCCTGGCTTCATCAAAAAAGGGGGGAAGGGAGGAAGATACGTACTTCCCCGGGTTCTCCATCCTCCCCACGCCATGAGACTGGGGAAATCTCTGCTGGATGAACACACCCTTAAATCTCCCTGGCTGCATTGTTGTCCCGTTTTCGCTCATGATGGCCGAATAGCCTCCGACGGTAACCTGATGAAGGCAAGAACGACCACGCGCAACACCGTCAGTAGAACTACTACCTCAATAGGCTTCTTTTCATGAATATAGATCCTGGCTCGCTATGTCTTAAGGGGACCGAATTCAACCACATAGCGCTGGACACGAGCATAGAGGGCGGGGCGAACGGGAATAGTTTCATAATCAAACTTTGTGTCATGCGCACTTTCGAGTTTGAATTATAGGATACATATGTATCCTCCCTGGGGACATACGGACGGATGTAGTAGGTAGAATAGGTAGCCTCACACATTGCATGCCCCTAGGGAGGCCCGAAGACTAAGTGTTTTCCCCCGGCATCAAATATACGAACCAACCAACCAACCAACCAATCAATCTTGGCTTGGCCATCCTTTCTCTACCCTTGTAAAGAACGATGATGAGGAAGCTAATGCTAGAGTTGTTGAAGTTGGCAACTGAATTCGGAAACTGGTTCTGTGAAGGGCGGCTGAACACCAGGAAACTGTGCTTGAAGTATACCCCCTACAGATCCCTGTCGATTGATTGCCCCCAAACGACATGGGGTACAAGCAAATAGTAATAACGTCACAATATCATGTATGGGGGTCAGCGTAGACTCTTGGTATTGAGGGGAGGTTTAATACCTTGGTAGGTTAGGTCCTTAGCTATGTACATAGTGTCCTTTGTCAAGGGAAGGTAGGTATCGCAACGAATGAAGTTGCGGAGTGGTCTTTAATATATATATATTCACAACAATAATAGCTTTTTTCTTTAAATTCATCCCAATTAATAGACACCCTAGTTATAGAATTGGTAAGTAGTTAATGTAGAAGCTCCGTGTACTAAGTCCTCATCTTAAAAAATCTACCATTTCTATAAACTCAAATAAGAATAATTGACATACATTTAAATGTAATTTAGTGCTATGATACAGGAACGTATTTTTATATACGAGTAGCTCAACAGGGCTGTATGACATGTATATTATTCCTACAGCTCTGCTCGCCCCCATCCTCATCGGGAGGCTCACAGTCTAGCCTTCCCTAGTTGTCTTGGCGCCTTTTATACCAACAAGTACCTCGAACTAATCCCACGAAGCTCAAAAACCGGGGTTAACCTTACAGTTACATCGTCCCTTGCTTCTCGACCAATGCCCTGCCTTCGATGCAGTGGAACACAAACACCGAGCCAATGAATGCGCGATCTTGGAGAAGCAATCAATGCTACGCTTGACCTCGTGCTCAATAAAAACCCAAACAAGCTGTCGTGCATCCTCAGAGAACCAAATATGAGATCGATTGTGAAAGAAGAACCAAGTGTTCTCGGCAAGCGTTGCATGTCGGGACATAAGATCGGAATTGGGGGCCAGCCCCCGCAAATGCCGGACCACCACCGCCACTAGTATATAAGCGGATTCCGGGGTAAAAAGAGTCTATCCCATAGCGGCAGGAGATCTCGAAAACCCTCACTTTGGATAGCTCTGCACTATTTTATGGACTGTTACATGTATGAAAGAGCCGGAAGACTCTTCTGAGACTAGTGGACAAACACGATTGGTGGTTACTACACGATGCTAGGTTATGAAGAACCCAACCCCACGGCAGGCTTTGCAGGAAAATATCATGAATTTCAAATCCACCAAGACTCCTCCCACTTGGATGTAAGCAAGGTACTCGGCCCGATGAACATCATGCGGTCTCATTTCTACCACACTAGCGACGACAAACGTGGCCTCGGGTCGGCTGAAAGTGGAAAGTGGTTTGCGACGTCGACTGCTTCTAGAGCAGGTGATCATTGAGGAAAGCTTCTGTCGCGTGTATATATAAAGCAGTGGGGGATCGTGAAGATGAAAGCCAACTCGAAACCTGCATCGTAGCTTTTCTGCCTTGGCGGTCGTCTATTGAGAGTTCGAAATCCACACCCATTCGACAATTCCACTACCCAAAGGTGCCCAAAATGGTCTTTAGGACAGTACTCGCTCTTACGGCGACAGCCTCGCTCGCGGCCGCCGGGCCCTGCGATATCTACGCGTCTGGTGGCACTCCCTGCGTCGCCGCGCACAGCACTACTCGCGCCCTCGTCAGTAATTTCCGCAATCATTGTCTTTCCCCTTTCATTCACTTCTTACAAAGGCTATAAACTGGCTGGGAACACATGTTCATAGCTCTTTCTACCTTCAAGGTTGCTACAAATATTGCCGTGAATAATATTTACTGACCCCGGGTGTTGCAGTACAACAACTACTCTGGTTCCCTTTACCAGGTGCTGCGCGGCTCTGATAACGCCACTGCTGATATCCGACCCCTTTCTGCTGGAGGTGTTGCCAATGCTGCTACCCAGGACCAATTCTGCAGCGGCTCGACCTGCCTCATCTCGGTTATCTACGACCAGACCGGCCGAAACAACCATTTGACGCAAGCTCCTCCTGGAGGCGCCGCGAGGGGCCCGAACGCCAATGGTTTCGACTACCTCGCTGGTGCCCTTGGTGCACCAGTTACGCTAAACGGCCAAAAGGCGTACGGTGTCTTCATCTCGCCTTTCACTGGATACCGTAACAACAACCCCAATGGCATTGCCAGGGGTGACGATCCCGAGGGTATGTATGCGGTCTTTGACGGCACCCACTACAACACTGGCTGCTGCTTCGATTACGGCAACGCCGAGACCAACTCTCTCGATACCGGTAACGGTCACATGGAGGCCATCTACTTCGGCACTGGTGATGGATCTGGACGTGGTACTGGCTCCGGCCCCGGCCCCTGGATCATGGCCGATCTTGAGAACGGTCTGTTCTCGGGTGTTGATCACATTAACAACCAGAACGACCCTACAGTCAACTCCCGATTCCTTACTGCCATCGTTAAGGGACAGCCTGGCCACTGGGCCATCCGTGGTGCCGACGCTACTACTGGCGGCGTATCCACCTTCTTCAGCGGTAACCGCCCAGACGGTGGCTACAACCCGATGAGCAAGGAAGGCGCTATTATCCTCGGTATTGGTGGCGATAACAGCAACAGCGCACAAGGTACGTTCTACGAGGGCGTAATGACTGCCGGCTATCCTTCGGACGATACCGAGAACGCGGTCCAGGCCAACATCGTCTCGGCCAGATACGCCACCACATCGTTGACGAGTGGACCTGCCCTGAACGTCGGTTCCCGAGTCTCCCTCCGTGTCACCACCCCCGGCTTTGACAACCGTTACATCGCACACACCGGCGCTACAGTTAACACCCAGGTTGTTTCCGGATCAAGCGACGGTGGCCTGAAGCAGCAAGCCAGCTGGATTGTCCGTGCCGGCCTTGCCAACAGCGGCTGCGTCTCCTTCGAGTCGGTCGATAGCCCCGGCTCTTTCATCCGCCACGCCAACTACCAGCTCATGGTCAACGGCAACGACAACAGCAAGATCTTCCGCGAGGATGCCACATTCTGCCCCCAGGCTGGTATCAGCGGCCAAGGTAACGCCTTCCGATCATGGAGCTACCCTGCCCGTTACTTCCGACACTACAACGCTCTGCTCTACATCGCCGGTAACAGCGGACCTCACGATTTCGACAACCCGGCCGTGTTCAACAACGACGTCACCTTCGTTGTTACTGCCAGCTTTGCTTAAGCGCTCATTCGAGCGTTACCGAGGCCCCGGTTGACCTCGGGTGTCGCCAATCGTACACCATGCTCTATCTTGACAATTTGGACGATTGGGGGGGATGTTTGGCCGGGACACTAAGAGAAGAGGGGTTTCGGCTTGTGGAAGTGAGTCGCGGTAGACTCTAGCGCGAATTGTATATAGTTAGTTAGGTTAGTGGAATATGTAGTGGACACGGCCCGTCGTTCCACTCATTGTCAATTTGAAGGCCTCTAAGTTTCAGATTCATCCTGTTTCATGTCGTCAGTTGCTTATCTTGCGTGTTTGCCGTCCCATGTGCGCCCAAGAACTTGCTTGTTCTGTCCGAAACGGGTAAATTGCTCGTGAGAGGCGTCTAGAAATCTCTGCCAAGCCACTAGCTGCCTAGCTAGCCTTAAACTCAGGGCACTCGCTGTAGGGCTAGCAGGAATTGGGTTAGGAGAGATACCTGTCAGGCTGCCGTGGACCTACCTACTTAGGTAAGTAAGTTGGGCAAAATAACATCTGATCGGTGTACCTGCAGATACAGTACTGTACCCAGGTAGATACCGAGAATTGCTGGGCTCAGTGCTGCCCAGTGGCTTCTGACAAGCTTCGAGTCGGCATTACCGATCACATGCATGTGTATATGTCCACGCTGCCGGTCCATGCGCGGAACGGTTTTCTGCTTTAGCTCTAGTCCAGCTTGGCTTCTGTTCGGCTTTCTGATTCTTTCCTTCTCCCCCGGATTCTGTCTGGGATTGACATGCAAACTACGGTAGATACGGTATTGGAAAACAAGCTTAGTCGTCAAGCTAAGGCCAGATGAACAAGCCCAACAACATCTTTCGCCACCCACTGACACAACTAGACGGCCCCGACCTCGCTGACTCCGTAATGCGTACAGTAGTTCCAGAACGCTGTCATGCGCCCGGATGATCGGCCACACAGCCCGGACAGCCTCAGCACTTCTCTTTGCGCCTCTGCGTCTAAAATGTGTAGGAAGGATGTGACAATTCCTATAGCGGCTAGCCCTGATCCTACGCTACAAAGGCTAGAATAGCCTGGGCAGAAGCTTGAACAGAGCCTGGACAGGACCTGGACAGAACCTGGAGCTGTGTTGAACGGGGCTTCAGACGATGGACGCATGGCCGTCTACCTGTTTTAGGCAGGTGTCTGTTGTGCAAGGCGATTTAGTCTTGACGCGCGTTGTGTAACTTATGACGACAGTGGCCTGCCTCGGCCTCGGGACCGCACCGCAAATGCCGATCCAGCTGTTGCGGGGCCCCACGCAAAACGTTACCTTAGGTACTCGGTCAGCTCGGAACTGTACTTAAGCATGTGGATGTGGGTCGGCCATCAGAGGGCACAGATCAGGAACCGATCTTCACGCTATTGTTAGTGCCGTACGGAGTGGTCAGGGCAGCCCTAGATCCCGCACGCTAGATTGGAATCGAACTATTATAGTAGAAGAGGTGGATAAACTGAGACATACTAGTTGGCGAGGCTCGATTGTTATATACCACTAGACGCGCCGGCTCTCTATAGGCTCCCCACTTACGGTATCCTAATATTATCAGCATGCTCAACGAGGAAGGAGATCGTCTAGCTCCGGAATTTCTTTTTCCGCCAATTAGGACACAGGTAATGAGATCGTGTATCGCGCTGTGTAACACAGGAAGACTACGAGATTCGCTCAAGTCGGGCACGTTCCGGGTTGAGATGGGCTGAAAACCGCAAGGCCGTCGCTGCACTGCCTCCATAAGTCACCAGACCCCTTCGTGCTGAGTGTTGATTTACATTGTAAGGATGTCAAAGGATGTAGAACCAGTTTGACTAAGGTGGCAAACCAATCCTGTTACGGTCACCGAAGACTTCACTCTCTTCACCGGCCAGAATATCAATCACACTTTAACAGAAGAAGATTCCACATAGCGTTGGATTCTGCATAATACCAGTGTCATATCGTTGTAGTTGTCAAAATCAGTAGGCCGAACAATCAAGGCTGTATAGGTCCATTATCCACTATGAACCAATACCGAAGTGCGTTGGACTTGCTCTAGGATTCCGTCAATCTTATCAATAACAGTATAGAGACTACAAATATGGGCGATCCCAACCCTCTATAATAAGGCGCACTAAAGCAGTATCATATGTTCATGGAATCATGTGTGACTTGTCGAGTACTGCAGGCTACAAAGTACGGTCCTAACAAAAAGGGAAATATATAAATTGGAGAATTATGATATACATACTATTAGTATGGAAATGGCCGGTCGACCTTAATAGGAAAATCTATAACTGCGAGAGTAGGTTGGGCGATACTCATGTAAGGATAGACATAGTTGCTCAGATGAGTGGGGGTAGATCGATCGGAAACCACGTAGTTAAATTAACTACAATCCGTAATCAAAACATGTAACATATCAAATTGTGAAGAAATAGCTGGGACTCCTAAACTCTCCTGTTCAAAGGCTGTTAAAATTCCCTATCTTTTCTACATGTAGAGTCAGCCCCTTATTGTCTATCCCTACTCTATGAGATCAGGTGAATATGGGCGAGCTAAACGCGAACCTCGTATAGACCCCCGCGGAGTTTTGTACTCGCATGATTGTATACATAACATGCTAGTCTAGGTTCTAGGCACGTATGACACCCATGACAATAGAATCTTCGAAAGAGGATTGTATTTGGGGGTATTATTTGAATTAAACTTGTTAGGAAAGAAGCTAAAATTGTTTCGCTTCCTGACAAAATATGTAGGCACTGTTATCTGACCCCCAACTTCAACCGCTGTGCGGCTCTTGGCTTTATTTTGTCAACACTTCTCCATAAAGAAGATATACACGTACAAGCGTTTTTGACACCTGGAAATATGAAGCTGACAACCGGCACTAGTAAGTGCCCTCATTCAACTGACAAGTGGCTGGCGAGCATGTAATACCGATTTTTCTCTTATTTTCCTATTTTTCCAATCCGGTTTTCATGCATGGCGTTGAAATGGGTGATAATATCATCTTTGATATCAAATTAGCTCTCTCATCGCTATATTTTATCAATGGTTGAGCCAACAATGCCAATGAACGATCTAGTAAATCCTCAACGAGTAGTCTTGCAAAGCATGGTTAAGATATATTGCATTGATATAGACGGTTAGTAGTTGACGAGTGCGCTCAAACCTTTTATGCTTGCTCCTATGAAGTACCACCCTTGGCAAGAGTGTCTTGGGGTCTGGGCATATTATCCGAACAAGCTGTTTGGAGGCACTCCGTTTCACTATACTGACTGTAACATTCTGCGTCTACGGGGCAGCTCTAGACTGGTCCGAAAAAATTATACTCCCGAGTCACCCGAAAGTTGAGTGGCTGTGGGTATTTGACGCTATATGGAAACCTGTGCATCGAACATCGCCTGGGCATGTTGAGTTTGATGTAAATAGCCATGGACGAAACCACCTTCTTTGCTATTTCCGACGACGACTCTTGTGATAAGCATCGAGGCGCATTTTTTTGTATTTATTTCCGATTTCAGCCATGTCCAAGACACTAGCGCCCAACAAACAACCAACCAATGTGTTTTGACAAACAAGGTAGGTAAGTCGCGAGGGATGCGCAAGTAAGCGTAATTAGATATCCTGGTCTTATGATATGTCGCTGAAGGCTTCCCGTCCTGCCCTTCTCTTCTCCATCACTCCCGTCCACACTATGATACCCTCCAAACCACCGGCCTACACGCCGGAAGAGCTCCGTGAACTTTACCCTAACGAACTTCAACTCAAACAGGTCTTTGTTGTACGAGAATCCCAGTCATAATGATTAATAAAACCACTGATTCCTGCGACAGTTCATTCGACATGGTAATCTCTACTACTGAGCTCGTGTAGCTGCTCTATACTTTCTCAATGGTAGACTTACAATACTAACGAAGGGCTGTAACATAGGGGAGCGAACGCCAACTTCAGCTCGCTTTCACCATGTAAGTGCGAAATACTACACAAATTAGACGATGCTAAGGGGGACTCCGTAGATCGGCCTGAATCCCTGTACGCAACAATTCCATTTGACTTGATCCAGGCGCACGGACTATTAATAAGTTATTTCTCTTTGAAGTTTGGAATCAGTGCGGCAACATCCGTAAGTTTATGTCGGTTGTCCTGTCGGGTGATACATCTGGGGAATGGGAGGAACTCAAATGGAGGCGCAAGCTCGAGACGTTCGATGATAATGGCAAGCCGCGGATTGCCTCCGATGGAAAAGAAAGAAACGACAAGTTATGGTTCGTATCGCCCTCGTATAAATAGCGGGTCGACTGACATGGATAAAGCGGCCTGGGCGAACTGACTGATATCGGCCGAGAATCAATGCTGGACCTTGGTCGCCGACTACGGAGACTCTACGTTGAACAGTTGAAGTTCTTGCCGCCGGTAATTGAGGAAACTGAGGATATTCACCTACGCTGTTCGCATCTGCCCCGAACCTTGGAGTCTTTGCATCAGACCTTTTTAGGTCTATATCCGGCATCATGCCGAGGACCCAGGTTTGAACAAACGGTTGTCATGCGTGACGAGAAAGAGGAAATTATAATGCCTAATGAATCCCATTGCCCACGGTTCGTACAGATGATGAAAGCCTACACGCGCTATACGGCGGCTCGATGTATGTTAGACAATTTAATTGAACGAGTGATTTCAGAGCTAAATTACGCATTTAGGGAATGGTTCTCCGGAGATGGAATATGTTAACCAGAAGCTGCAATCTTTCATGCCAAAAGGGGAGAAAATAGCAGTCGATTCTAAGCCTAAAATCGCTGGAATCTACGACACCATCAACGCAACTTTGGGCGCAAACGATCCGAGCATCCGGCTCCCGGCCGCTTTTTACGAGGAACGAATATTGAAGATACTTGATAAAATTGCGTACGAAGAGGAGTTCGGTCCTTTCAGCAGCAACCATGAGTACCGCGTTCTCGGTATCGGGCCGCTAATGTCTGACATAGTTCATCGTATGGTTCGTAATATTGCGACGGCGCCGCCCCTGTCAGGTAGCCTTCGGCCTGTGCAGTCAGCACTCAACGCGTCAGAGCGCTTCTACCTTGGGTCAGGACATGATTCAACCATCATGCCCATCCTATCTGCGATGGGAGCTCTCCAAATAGAGGATCAGCGTTGGCCCAAATTCAGCTCTACGGCGACCGTGGAATTATTTCATGATGGGTACGTGTTTTCATTCTCCCTCCCTTAGCCGCAGTGAAGACTAATCTGTGTTGATTGCATCAAGGTCATACCCGAACTCGGTCACTCGCGCTGCTCCAATCCAAACGACGCCAACCTCTGAGCTCACCACACCGCAGAAAGAGCTTATGACAGGGTGGTACGTCCGCCTTCGGTACAATAACAAGGAGATGTCTGTCCCTGGCTGCCAAAAACCAGGAAAACATTTCAAAGGCCGGCCTACTTTCTGCACACTGGTATGTATCTAGTTTTCCATCCCTGGGGCCATCTAACACCTATATCTAGGCCGCTTTCAAAGAAATAGTGGACAAAATGACCCCCGCTGATTGGAAAGCCGAATGTAACTTGAACCTTGACAAGCCAGCCATCCCAGACATCAAGCAACCCGCAGGATTCTAATGGGCTTTGGCCCTGATGTTGTAGTATTAAAAATTGGCATTGTCCGTTGACCTAAGCCGATGTTAGAGTTAGGATGGTAAATTTGACGACAGTGACTATCATTGACCGAAAGCTGCGAATTGGACTGTCTCCTCCGCACTTGAAAATTAAAGTAATGAGACATATACCAGTAGTTGGAAACAAAATACCTCCCAGGTCCCAAAGCCCAACTATACATACTCCCACCTTCTTATTTTTTCAGATAAATGGGGAGCCGAATAATCTCGAGAGTTTTGTGTATTACACAAAATTAAAGCAGCCAAATAAAAGCATAAATATATCAAAATGTAGCTACCTTCAAGCAACTCCATCCAATAGACTGGAGAGACACAGTAAGCAGGCAAGCAGTGGTGTATTAAGGATGATCAAGAGAAGAGAAGGTAGTGCAAGAGCACAAGGACCTAGGAGTCGTTCTATAATATAGAGGGATGGGGGTATCTCTGACAGCCATAATGCAAGAAACCCCATAAAAGTAGGATTGGTGTTGTATCAGCATAGACTGGCGAGTAATATACCTTAGCAGTCCGGCCTAGCGGCCTAGAAAGCAGTCCAGATACCTAAATACGTCGACGTCTACCGGTCCATACAGGCCTTTGTAGGGAGATCTGTGCTACTTGCTAGGTTTTTCGCTAGTTTATTTAGGTAATCTTTATAGCCAGGATGACGTGTGTAGGTTTGTAAAGGTAGGTTTTCGTAGGGTAGGCTTTCGTAGGTAGATGTATATTCGCGGATAGGTCTCGTTCCGAGGGCTAGGTAACGACGGATAAGGTTGCGAAGGACTAGATGGCGAAAGAATCGATTTAGTCCTCCCAACAACACTACGGGTTTGCCTAGATGGTAATCAAATTAGCTGCATATTACCGATGTACTTGGTAAAATAACCTGTCAAAAGGTAGTGTAGTAATTACGCGCCAGTATCGAAACAGTGCTGTTGGGAACATGTAGGGGGAGAGTATGTGAGAGTAAACGTAGTAGGGCGCGCATTTCGTTTCGAAAAGATAGTAGGTAACTTATCACGTAGTCTATCCGGATAAATATGCTGTTACGTATGCTCCTAAGGCCAGAAGGATACCGCGCCATATTTATTCTCCAGCAGCGAGAACAAATATCTCGATTCTGTCGGCCGGCCACGTCGACCGCCCTTCATTTTACGAAAATGAGAACTACTGCTCTGGGGGCCGGGGCGGTTGTATCATGGTGAACGACGAGTTACTCTTCGGCCGCATAGAGAGGACCTATGAGCATGGAACGGAGCGCCATACCTTCATCTGTGGCGAGACATTAGCCTACATGTAGGGAGGCTTTTCTAGCGAGGAACAGTGTATAATAATAGAAGGGAGCAATAGACGTAATAGGTCGTCTATCTTCTTTCAAGTGTCCGAAGAGAAAGGTCTAAGGGCGGTAGATGCATTGAGTGTGTGCTTCGAGCAACGTGATGGAATTTGAGACCAAATTGATGATTAGGGCATGGGTGGTGGCATAACTAGTTTATAGAGAAATATAGATGAATATGGACTGAATTGGCGATCGCGTCAAACACGCATACGGGCCATTATTCCCCCGTTAGAAAGCAAATAGACCTGTGACAGTCTGCTAACTTAGACGGCTAGGCTAGCAAGGACTATTCCATATCAGGATCTAAAACTTGGCATGGTGGACTTTCTTCCCATTGTATACATTCTAATTTCTAACTAATTCTTCAAATATCCTTTCTCATATCCTTTCCCACGACTCTAAGCTTGAACAACGCGAACTCTCACCAACTCTTCCTCGATGGTTTCCTTTCCCTCAACATGACTGCTTCGGCTCTTCAATAAGTTCATGGTTCTAGAGATGCTTCGAGTAAATTATAGGACGACTGCGATTTGAATTCTCCGGCCCCTAAATGCGCAGAAATATCTCCCCACCAATCTTCGCCAAACTGACGATACCATTCAACTGTTCGGCGTAATCCGTCCTCGAAGCTGGTCTTAGAGGACTAAATGAGCATCCTTAATTTAGAGAAGTTAACTCCGTACCGTTGGTCCATGAAGGGCCTATTAGGAGCCTTGTAAACCCATCGGGCGAGATCAACCTCTACTGACGACGATTGATAGTGATGACCCGTAGTACCAATTACTCCCACGATTTTCTCGACAATCTCGATGTTTGAAACTTCGTCGTAGCTGCCGATGTTGCATGTCTGTCCGACCTCGCCTTTGTGCAATATCGTATTGAATGCTTCAGCGACGTCGCCTGCATAGATATATCGGCGTATATAGCTGCCGTTTCCGTACAATGGGACCTTGTCCCCTCGCAGGATCAACGTGATAAACTTCGGGAAGATTCTTTCTGGAAACTGGTTGGGCCCATAAACATTGTTACTACGCGCTATAATAACGGGCAAATTGAACGATTTGGAGAAGGCGCACACTATCATATCAGCTGCCGCCTTGCTCCGCTATATAGATTTGTTGGATGGAGAAGTGCCGTCTCGTTATGATCACTGCCTCCGGGTAACACTGCTCCATAGACCTCGTCGGTTGACACGTGCTGTGTGTCACGCGTATGGGTACGTATTCTGTACCCGAGGGTTTGGGACACCCGATATTCTGTAAATAGTCTATGCAAGGCGGCAAACTACCGATACGAGGTTCGGGTAAAATTAGATTAGTTCGGAAGATATAATCTGATTTCCTCCGAAGTCTAAGACAGTTTACTTCTACGAAAATGCAGACGAAAATATAGTCGGATACTTTAGTAAGTCGGCGATTTAGTCGCTGACTCTAGGTAAGGCTATTCGCATATAAAGACTGTGATTCGCCCGCCTTCGAAAGGGGGTCCAGAGATCTACATGGACCCCTTGACTGCATTAAAAGATTATTACGTTTAAATAAATATTATTCCAAGCTCTACATAAGCCCTTGTAACACTGTGTGTATAAAAACAAGCCAGTCAAGATCTCTAAGTCCACATCGTAGAACTTGCTAGGGTGTAAGATACTACGAGACTAAGGCATCAGGAAAAGGAGATTTTAATACACACCAGGAACCGTTTTACTACAAAACTTGGAGTTAGCTATGCTTATCTACTTTGAGCGTGATCTACAGATGCTTCCCCAGTATAGAGAACCTCCGAGACAGTATTGGCGTTCTTTTCGAACAAAAAATATTCGAAAATTCCCCAAAAGGGGAAGATATTGAGCATAAGAATTACTCACTCCCGTGTTCACGAGCCGCTTCGAGAACAGTGACGGTTCCGGTAATGTTCGTTTCACAGGATGTATTTGCGACGTCAAAACTGAGATCGACATGAGAACGTGCCGCGAAATGTACAATCACGTCTACGATGTGTTGCGCGAGACATTTCCTGACTGTTTTCGCATCGGAGATGTCGCCCCAGAATATCGTGAGATTGGATACCTCGTCGAGGACTCGGAGATTATTAAGCGAAAAGCGGGTGCTAGTAGGATAAGTAAATGCACCTGGAGCCGTAGCGGTGTTATACTCACTCAAATATATCAAAGCAGATGACGTTATACTGCGGATATGCAATAGTTATAGTTCGAAAAAAACAAGAGCCGACTATACGGCACGTTAACCAACGGTGAATCGGCCGAAGGGCACGAGCCCAATCCCAACCAGCTTATACTTACATGAATCCTGCGCCGCCCGTGACGCATATCGTCTTCACATTCGGTAGTGTTTGAAACTGCGTCGCATTCTTCTGCACTTCAGCATCGTGCCAAGAAATTGCCGGTGGAATATTATCTTTTGTCATGATATGTCAAACGAGTCGCCTCCTTTTACAGTATGGGTGTCCCTGTACTTTAAGCAGTATGGAGTCGAGTATGAGGGTCGATATCGCTCGAGGAATCCTACTAAAAGAAGAAGTAGATTAAATTAGTAGGGGAAGTTTGTACTCCATACTAAAGGTCTGGGTTCCTGACGTCTTACTAGATGCTGACGCGAGCGTTGCATCACAAATTTCACGTCAAGGAGGGGTCGACGCAAGCAGATTTCAGCAGTTGTAGATCGAGCTTTTATCGCGACTGTGACGCTTCTGCCAATGCTAAATTTCGCTGCAAACCATGTACCCCAGAGAAACTTGAGATTATAGATTGTATACCGGAAAAATCACCGCCAGGATACTTCATATTATTGCTAGTTAAAATTTACTGAGGCGTCCTATCAACTCTACCCCTATTGTTATCTTCAACTTAAGAAAGAAAGTGGTTCTTCTAGTTTAGTTCAATCTCCCATGGCATTCAACCTCCCTCTGCTTTGATCAACCAATGCAGCTTGATAGAGGTCTCGGTTTTCAAAACTTCAGCATCAGAACTCCTGTGAAGACCCATCCCATAGAAGATGCACACTTATAACGACCCTAATACCTATTCATGCGCGTGGAAGTTACAATTCATGATGATGACTCCCGGGGAGGTAAATGAGATTCAACGAGGGCAATATCCCGGCGTGCCCTCTCAAAGAAGCTGTTTTGATTGCTCGCGGATCCCGAGGGTCTTGCGAATCATGTGGCCTGATGGGAATGCCACCCGGGAGCAACACTAACTCCAGTGGTTGAAATGATGCCCATAGCCTCTCTTACTTTGCGTGTTCCAACGCCCATTCACACCAGCATTCTGGACACTGGTACAACGGGGAATGTCTGTGACACCATTTCTTAACAACTTTGCTGTATTCTGTCGGCGAGATAGTAGAATACCGTTTCTCTACACCCTTCCAGAATCTCTTATTCTTGGGGCGATACCGATAGCAAATATGGCAAACTGCCGATGAAGTATCTTTAGGTTCCCCACGAGTGTTCCGCACCAGCATTCCATCCAGTAGCCTGAGCATTGCCATGCAGCCATCAGGGTAAGAGACACGGTGCTTGGGCGCAGAAGGGATCGTGATTGATATCATTGAAGAGACAATAAGAAGTTGTTTGCATGTGAGTGCTAGGTATAGTCGTTCAGCTGGGCCTGCGTATACGAAGATTTCGAGTAGCAGCTCGTTCGGAAGAGCCAGCAGTGTCGATGACTGCGCCGTTTGGGGTGCTGTGTAAAGCTGACTTGGTGAGTAGAGTGACTCGACAGAAAATAAAATGATAATTATAGCTTACTATTTGTGGGATCTTGAATGCACTCCATTGCGCACGGTGAGATTCCAGGCACCTCCGCAGCATTCCGAAAGGCTCAACGAGTGCAGTTTTTTCTTGTCTTTTATCTCTGCCATGTTGCCTAGTCAGTATGCTGCGTTGGTAAGGAATAGATAAATAAATGTACCTGGATGACTAAAGATTTGCAAGTTATAATTAGGGCGTTGGTTGGACCTTGCTGTGTGATAGCTGCACGCGGGTTATGCTCTAATTGATAGGAAATGTGTAAAATGCGAACGAGAAGTTGATTCAATTCGCAAGTCTTGAATCGAAATTTCTTAGCTGGATCATTTGATAGACGTATTCAATGTTAACTGGGGCGGGGGCAGCGCTTGTAGGTAATACAACTATGCACAAGCTTGCACCAGGCATTTGGGATGAGCACCTACTAATAACTAAGCGTCTCCCTGGGAAACATAGTGGAGACACATACAGTTGTAGCAGATAAGTGGTTGTATTCAGGATGAAGAGAGGAAGAGAAAGGGCCTAAAGGGCTGGGGAACCTATCGGTACTTATATATAGGAGATAGGAGTGTACCTCACTCCCTTATTTCAACACTCTCTAACGCTCGGGAAATTATCGGGTGAGCTGGATGTGGTTACACCTAGAAAGGACTCATTGGGGTTGCGATAGCTACCATTGGGCATGCTGATTGGCTTTGCTTCCTACGTATAGCACCTGCCATGAACCCTAGTATGCGGTAGGCAATAGACCCTTGTTGTTGCACAACGGTCTCAAACCTACTGAGGCTATCCTAACTATATACATGTGCAAAGCCCTCTTTACCTGCCTTGTAATAGCACCTATTATACATGACACAGTACAAGATGAAAAGCATCGAATAAACATAATGGTCCTTAGAGCTAGTATACGTGTCAAAATTTTAGCACGAGTGGCTATTTAACAACATACGGAATGGCCTGTGTGCAATTTTGTTAGGTTTTCCCAGCTCGTACTCTTAAAGATATATGAACGCATAAAAACTATTATTGTGCATTATGGCTAGCAATATTAACTTGGAAGTGAGCAGGGATTTAGTAGAAGCAGGGGTAACATGTCACACGGACCAAACCAGGTGCCCACGCCTGCCAGCCTTCCGTCCAGACATACAGCCTTCCGGCAAGACATGCAGCCTTAAGGAGCCACAACCATTGGTCGGCAATTATCACAGGACTCGTAAGAGTCATAGGAGCTTCGTATTACGGACTGGATCTAAAACAGCCAAAGGAGGGGTAATAGCTAGATGTCTAAGGCGCCAGCCTCCGGGCTGTCTATATGAGGCGTAGGTCGAGGTTGCATTGAAGGATGGATTTGGAAGGCATGGACCCTTTAGATCCAAAGAGAATTATTAGTTGAATAGAACACTGTTCCAAGCCATTATTACATAACAACAGTAAGAAGAGGATATTAGTAGTGAAATAGTAATGATGAAGAAAATTTAATATTTTTAATATTTAAATACAGAGACTTGTCATCCTACTGTATTCCGTTCTACAATCTGGCAACTTCTACTTGCTACTTGAAGTTAATTCAGCACTTTCGAAGAGATCTTCCCAATTCCCCGTTTCAGCTTCCCTAGTATGCTGGGAGTAATAATGTCACACTGAAAATCTACATGAATATGATCGATATGGCCTCGTGCACGTACAAGTGCAAGGTGCTCCTGAGTTACGGCTGGCCCATGGGCTACCCGGAACTTGTGTTGTTCCGATAATATCGCTGAATTAGGAGCAGGGACTGCCCAGATAATGCGCGCATTGACTATATAAATCAAGCTGTTCTTAATACGGGCGGTATCAAGCATAGCGTGCGTATAGTCGTAGATAAATGCGTAGATCTCGTCGTCATATTTAAATGCTTCTTCATCGGGCCTAATATGGCTCATCTCATGCCGTGGATCATCGGGGCTATTCGTATTTGAGCAGCAAGACGAGGAATATTTGTAATCTTGATAGCGTTTCCACCAGCCCCTTAGAATATTAGGGGCTAGAACAGATGGCCAGCTGGGAACTGAACCGTTAGGGAGATTTGGAGGTGTTAATGTCTCATTAGGAGGGAAGTAAAGCTCAATCGGATGAAAAAGGCCCTTACATTTGACTAATCGAAAGGTCATCCGATACAGCTCTGGGGTTGAGAGACCTGAATTGAGAAGGACTCTGGTGTCGTATGAGTTTCTATCCAATAGAGTACTAAGCTGGGAGCTTGGCGGGTGGGATTGAGAACCTTCATCTTCATCTTCATCTTGACGAGCCCAGTCCACTCGCGTAATATTTGTCTGTTCGTATATTGTCATTGTGCCTTGTTAATGTCAGTGTTAGCGAATTATTCTGGTCAAAGTTACTCAAAGAGACAAGTTTATATATTAATAAACATAGTTCTCCAGAATTGAGAACTCGGCCGCCGTTTTAATACACCGAGGTTGTTTTTATAGAAAAAAGCGTGAATTTTACATAATGCCATATTATTCAATTGCTTTGGCGGGCAGGGTTCGCAAGACTCTTGATGGGCATAATTAACTCTTTTACCTTTTGTTTAATAATAACGTTATTGTTTTATTCTCATATAAACTAACAACAAAGCTTGTAGACTTGAGGTCTTTTATCCAATATTAAACACTCGGTACAAGAGCGTCTGCTGACTCATCGTGGCAGTGCGACGGTCCCGCCCCTCCCTTTTGCTAACTGCGTGTTGGCTCCACCCACGCACCGTTTCGACGGCGAACAAGCCTGTTTAGAGACCATTAAAGCACTTCTCACACCGTTCTCAAACGCGATTCAAGGCTTGATAGAACACGACGAAAAGTTCTGTGAAAAATCTCGGAAAAAGAGCAGCCATAGCGACTCCTCACTTCGATGCTTGGCACAGGCATCCAGTCGCTTCATAGCGCTGACTTCCGGCCGATACCGTAGCTAGAAACTGTACAATGTAGTATCTTGGATTTGCAGACAGAGCTCCAAACTGTAAATCTCGAAGGCAAGGATGGAGAGTATCAGGAACACGCCATCATGTATTAATGTTATAGATACTTAATGGAGAATTGGGTCATGTTCAAACTCTCCCAGAGCCGCTCACTAACTACACGCCTATACAAGTACATATATATATCAGATGAATATGAAATACTACACTTTATACACAAAGCCAACGTTTGGTCTAGCCTCAGATAGGCAGAAAGCCTGATATCCCTTTAGGACAGCCTCCATACCCTCCTCAAATTGCGTTCCAAACCCAGGAATGCTGACTTGTCGAAAAGATTGAAGCGACCGAGCTACTGACTTGAAATATTCAACCTCTCCACACTTTTTGATGGCTGCATCCCTTGCGTGGGAAAAGTTGAATGGCACTCCTCCTAAATTGAGTGCCGTGTTTGTCGTATCACCAGAGTCCCCTTCTAGTACCTCGACTCCGACCATCGCGAGCCTGAACTTGGGATAGACGGGCTTCAGCGTGGAAGCCCACCTGCAGCCGGCACCTGCACGCCCGCCAAAATCGAGGAGCACTACGTTCCTGTCTTTCGAAACGTCCCAAGACGCCAGCAATGACTCAGGGTCTTCACTCGTTAAGACACTCTCGTCGTAGAATCCTGTGCCCCTGACGAAATCAATAGAATGCTCGCTCGCGACACCGATGACCCGTTTGGGTTGCGCGGCGCCAGCTCCAGGTCGTTCATTTCGCAGCATCCAGGCGAAAGCCAATGCGATCTTCGACCCGGGTGCAAGAACGAGGACGACGGCGTCGGTAAGATCTGTCGACTCGGTGGTGAAAGACTTATGCAACCCGCTCAAGGGGACGCTGTCTTGCGGGTTGGGTGCGTATGCCCATTTGTTCAGCACGAAGGCCGACTCGTGCATGACACGGAACGCGCAATCGAAGGCGAGCGTGGGGGATTTCCTGTCGATCTGGCCCGCTAGCTCCTCTTCCGGGTGGACGATGTACCGGTTATAGGCGGCTAGTAAGTGCTGGCGGGACGCGTTTGTGGCGAAGACGTGACCTTGCACCTCAGGTCTGGTCTCAACTGTGATATCAAAGGGTAGCGTCCCGACGGGGAGATAGCCGTAGACGTAAGAGCCTTTGCTCACGCCCGCGAATGTTGACTCGATCACCTGCCCGTATCCCCAGATGTTGATGCAGCCGTATTTAGAGGTGTCATTGTAAGGTGCAGGGGTAGTCAGGGGCTGTGGATAGACTGTCCATGAGGATAGGACATCGCTTTTGGTAGCATTCGCTATTGTGTTCAGGGAGATTGTGAGTACAGTTGTTCTGATGCGAAGTGAGGAATCTCCCAAGGGTGATGGGGGTACAGCGTCCAGGAGAGAAACTAGGGCTTGGGTGAAGTAGTTCTTCTTGTCGAGAATCTGGATCTGGGGTATATCAGACATATTGGAATCTGAGTTTTAATTAATCTAAGTACTGATAGAGCTGAGTGCTTGTCCCGTTTGATCGGTCGAGTGGTGATATCTTGACTAAAGCCGGTTGTCACCTCCAACCCAAGGTCATCATCCATTTCTTTATTTATAACATTGATATTGAAGTCAAATACCAGGCATCGGAATCATCCTAACGAGACGGCTCTCGGATACTTTACACGGCCCCGAGGAAAAGTACTATAAACACGGCGTATGAGTCAGGGTTGTGTGCTAACCGGATGGAGAATTGTATATTCCAAACCCTACTTGGAGTCTTTCTCAGAAAGGGCTCTAGCGTTGTTTCAGTTATTGGTCTAAATCCCTTGATCTACAATGATAAAAACAGGACATTGGGGCGCGGGAGAGTATCTGAGATTTCATGGCAGCCATACCGTCAAAATATAACATTATATAGGAAGCATTTGCATTGGTCAATTGCGTGTTACCCTTGAAATACTATGGCGGCCAAGAGGTTCGACATACAATCAGCTAGCACATTGCCTTTCAAACGTATATCATGTTAAATCTGATACCATGTCCTATAAAGTCTGTTCCAGTATAATTTTAAGGTTCAAAATAGGTCTGTCATGAGATTAAGCCCCGACATGGAAGCTGTTATAATATCAAGCCTTGACATAGAAGCTGTCATAATTTGAAGCCTGATACAATAAAGGCCTTGACATCATTTTGATACCTTCACATACATATCTGTATACAGAAGTACTTCTGGCATCGCCCCTTCCCAATTCCCACGATGCCTTCCATTTCCGTTGGCACCAACTTGATGCACTTGCCTCCTTGTCAGTAACAAGTTGTCACTACAGCAGAGCTGACTTAGGCAAATTTCCTCTCGCCACCTCTGGGAGCCCCGCTCACATATGCCACACACAATCCTCAGCTGCTGCTGATGATAATGAACAGGCACCACCAAGACCACCAGGCACTTGGAATTGCGTTGTTCGTACTCCTTGAACTCTGTGATGTAGTTGGTTTGATGGTAACTCTACCACAGGCTGCCCTACCACCTTCAACAATGCCCACGCCCCCAACGATGCTAGTGATGCCCTGATTTTTATGATGGAGGTAATGGCAATGATGATGATAATTAATATAGATAGATTGACTATGTGAGCCACCCTGCCAGTGCTGTAGTTGATTGACCTTGACTTCCACACGTGCATTTGGACGCCAAGAAAAACCCCGCACGCTGTGGGGCTGGCGGTCGTATTTGTGAAAAAGGGTGGCTGGTGGGTGTGGCTAAGACCACATTGCATGATAACTTTTCTCGAGCTTTTGCTGGCGAATACCTTGAATCTCCTCGTTCACTCTTAGTCAAACCAGGAAATGAACTGACACGGGTGCCACAAAACATGTTGTACATGGGCCTGGACAGGGTTCGAACTCTGAGCCATGGTGCGTCAAGACAAGCCTCCAAAGAACTGCCCGTAATGAGTAGATATCTTTCATCTCCTCCCCGGCACTGGTGCATCTAAAAACAAAGGGCGCATTTGTCAGTTAGGCAAAGAATTACAAGCACTCTGGCTGGACCTGCCATAATTAAGCTGAATTGCATTTGTACTGTTTTATTATTACCCATCTCTCCGGCTTTGAGGAGACTGTTTTACCCCGTCCTAGAGCAATGAAGTTGGGATGGAGACCGGCAGCTGATTCTGATTGGCTCCAGGTGCTGCCGTGTTGCGAGAACTACTATAATTTAAAAAAAGAGGTAGAGTAAAGATGGTCTCATTGGTGTTGTTAGGGGCGAAACTTTTGTCCGTGTGATATGGAGGGCGCAACCGCTTGTCATCGTTTCCGACCCTTACCCTCCGTTTTGTTGCTACACCTCGCGCCACAGTCATCGCCGTCTATCAATAGCAATTACTCGCATTTACTGACCTTATTTCTGTACCAGGGAGTCTAATATGGACATATTAGTACTATTATGACCCAATGGAGCATATATTTTAAACTTTCACTCTTTAAATTTTCTCTTATGCGGCAAGTGTTACGAAATTGACCTTAATTAGTAAGTTTGCACAGGTTTCGTGGAGTGTGGGTTATTTGAAGGTCTCGCTCTTGTAGGGCGAGTGTGGTATGGAGGGCTCCATTTCTGGATGCCAGAACTTCCAGTCCTTGAGGCTTCCATACCAACACGCCCCACAGGCTCGACCTATCACGGGAACACCGTCAATAGATTTACTGCTTCTAGGCAACGTATCACCCTTTTTCTTTGTAACTAGATCCTGGCTTTCTCCCCCGTAAGGGGATCAACTACGAACACACAGCGCCGAGCACGAGCCCAGAGGGCGGGGCCAACGGATGCGGTTGAACTGTCACGCGTGCCTTCGGGTTTTGAAAGATAAAATATCTGTATACTAGAGTGTCCTCCCGAAACCGGTAGTAGGATAGATAGTTAGATAGCTTTGTACGCCGTAAGCCCCTAGGGAGGCTAAAGACGCGAGTCTTTCCCCGGCGTAAAATTTTCCATCCATCCATCCATCCCATACCAACACTTCAACATTTATATGCAATAGCTAGAAACACATGTAGAAGATATTCTTATCGAGTCAATGCTACCTAGTCCCCCCCCCCCCCCCGGGCAATAAAATTTATTCCGGAAAGCTAGCTTAGAAAGGAAGACGATATGATACAAACTTTATTCTTTCGCCACGCCTGGTAGTATTGATTACTAATATCTTTTTTTCATATTCTATGGCACACTGTTTGCAGAAGTGTAGAATTATGTCTACTCAGATGAGAGTAGTTTCTGATCACACTACCTAAGGGGAGATTCGTTTTAATTTCTCCCGTCCCACCCCTTGCCGATAACCAACACGTGGCACATTGTTTGCCATAATAGTTTAGGGCGTAGTACTTACGCTGTTTGCGCCTGTTCTCTACTTAGATAACAGCAGCCACCAGTAATAATTCGAGATGGATCCGTGTTCTCATACACATGATTGTTGGCCTTATGTGCTGTCTGACAGTATTCCTCACACAATCCGGGCGATATGTTTTCATATGGTACCTAGAATTCGATCATGAATCTACGTGGTTAATTCATTTTCGGGGAGTAGGTTGAGTCGATTAAGTATAAATATTGACTTTACCACCACCGCATAGACTCGAAATAGGTAGTAATAGATTTTATGCCGTATAGCATCGTCATCTCTTCCGACCTTTCAGAGCCCACCTGTTGTCTATCGTTTCTATTGATCACTATGAAGGTAGGTATATGAGATGTCTCAATGACCGATCCAGTATTGTTAGAAATCATCCTAAGCATTATAGTCTATCAGCATCCTGATGGGATTTCTCGCCGTGATGGCAGGCGCTACAAGCCCGTACACGAGATCCACCGATTACACACTCAAGTGCACTTCAAGTATCAGATATAATGCATGTACCACAAACGGCCGAAAAACTTCTTGTGACATAAATGGAGAGCTGAGGACCACTGATTGGGAAGAATGTGGATCTGGTTTGTGTCAATGCGTGGACATGCGGTACGTTTCCCTTAGTTATGCTTAGCGAATAATTTTAGGTAAAGCTGACGACACGAGATAGACAGGCGGATAGCAACTCAAGTTCGTTCCAATATATCAATATGGTCAAACACCAGTTCCTTCCTAGGCGATTTTGGACATGTGTTCTTCAAGCAGGGATTCTAAAGCGGAGTGCAGGCTTGGTGTGCATGGCAGGAACAAACCTACAAGATGGTTTATAATATGGTACTTATCAGTAGCTAAGCTCTATAGGTTGCATGTGGCCAGCTGGATAGAACTTATAGGTGGATGGGAATCGTCTAACAAAATACCGCCTAACTCAGTAAATGGTGAAGCTCGTTTTATGCGCATAGGATACTTTCCCGTGTCTAAAGCTTGAACTAGAGCTACTGGAGTTGAAGCATATCCAAAGTTAGGGGCCTCGCCGACCAATGGTCATTGCCTCGGATCTGTATCTCTTGCCGGAGGACTGGCAGGCGTGGGCACTTGGCATTAGCTGACACTGTAATTACAGCATCATAGCAAAATTGAAGCCATTTCAAGCCGTCAAGATAAGCGCTCGTCGCAAGCGATTCAAGCCCCATTCATATTATTCAAAGATATAACGGAGGCGAGGTAGTCTAAGCGCCTAGGTCGCTTAAAAGGGGAGAACTATTGCAGACGGAGGAATATTTATACGAAACATCACCACGTTTTATTATTATTATATTTTGACGACGGGCGAATAGGCTATTGTACCAACTAACGACTTTTTCTAAAAGCCGTCATTTTCCCTTAACTGCCAGGTTATCAGCCGTAGCTCTATACAATCACGTTGAAGGTTGCGCAAAC
The DNA here is from genome assembly GCA_022495065.1 of Xylaria telfairii. Classification (NCBI taxonomy): domain Eukaryota; kingdom Fungi; phylum Ascomycota; class Sordariomycetes; order Xylariales; family Xylariaceae; genus Xylaria; species Xylaria telfairii. Next base: position 1,892 of record MU384118.1, on the reverse strand, counting down.
CCTAGTTTTAGCTGCGGGCAACTAAGCCTATCGCGTTTTTTCCAGTGCCGTACACTAGTTTCGAATCAAAATGTCAGTCTTTACCCAGAATTTATATACAACATACACATAAATTTAAGGTACACACTAATACTTACTTTATTTAATTATAATATTATATAAATTAACAATAATTAAAGTATTTTAAACCTATTTTTTAATATTTTCGTTAGAGAAATACTTTATAAAGCTTTAAAAAATAAACTTAATACTTTAAAAGCTTTAAAAATTATAAATTTACTATTAAATCTTAATAAACTATACTTATATGTTTTAATACGATTTTATTTATTAAAATATAAATAGTAATATTAACTTATTATAATTATTACTAAGGGTATTTATTATATTATTATTTACGTTTATTTATTTTTCTTTACTATTATTATTATTACTGTTATTACTTACGTTTTTTCCAGGGTTACGTTAGCCGTCTAAATTAATCTTACGTAAAAAAAGCCAGTTAAACCGTTTTTATTAGCAACCACTTAGCTGTACAAGATCCACATTTACTACTATATATTTTAACAACTTTATTAACAAAAAAATCAAAATATCGCTATAAAAAATACCCCCAAAAGGTAAAAAACATGCTTTTAAAACTAAAACTAGTACTATAGGTTTATTAACTAAAGATATTAATAAATATAATAATTTATTATATAAAGCTGCTATAACTAAGCGAGCTATTAATATTACACAAAATAACAAATTAAAAATTATACTTAAGCTTATTAAAACAGCGCTAAAAAAAATAACTATATTATAATAATTATATAAACAACTTGTTATAATTAATATTAATACTTTATTTATTATTACTACTATTAATATAAAAATAATAAATATTTTTAATAATAATAAACATAAGTTTTTAAAAAACTTGTTTAAAATAAATAATTTTAATTTTATATTTATTAAAATATTAAACAAGCTTAGCTTTTTTTTATAGCTTTTATTAAAGCTATTTTTATTTAAAATTAATTTTTTAACTATTATTTAATTAATAATAAATAATAAAACTTTATAAAATATATTTTATAATAAATATTAAGTTGTTATAACTATTAGTTTAATTAATTTATTAAATTATATTAACTAGTATATATATAATAATAAAAAGTATAAAATAACTACTATAATATATTAATATATTATAAATAATCTTTAAAACATATATACGTTTTTTTTTTAATATATGGAAATTAAAACAAGCGTATAGTTTTTAAAATAAATTATAATATATATAACTATATTATTTTTATTACTTGTTTAGCTATTTAAATATTTTAATATTAATAATTTATTAAAAATAATTAAAGTTTTAAAACTAATTTTTATTATAGTATTATATATATATAAGTTTAAAAATACTATAAAAAATAGTCTTAAAATATTTACTAGTATAAAAAAAAAAAGTATTAAAGTAAATATTATATTTTATAAATATATTATTATATATTTTTTAAAATAATATATATTTATTATAAAATTATTAATTTTAATAATATTTTAATAAGTTTTTTAATAGTTTAAATAATATATAATAATATAATTATAATTATTTATTATTATTAATATTATAATTTATATTTTTTTATATTTATAAGTAGTTATTAAAACATTTATTAAAATATTATTAAAATTAATAGTTTTTTAATAAATATAAATACTTATTTATTTAAAACTTAAAATATTTAATTTTAATTTAAATAATAAAAGGGAATTCCTACGGAGGCATGCGGTTTTACTATAAAAGCATATCTTTTTCTTTAAGTTGTGCGCCCTAGAAAGCCCTAACCCTAATGACATATATATGGGAATTTTTGGCTTTTTTCGCTCTATTTAACGGT
>MU384117.1:0-32697 GCA_022495065.1 Xylaria telfairii | reverse complement strand
TATATCTACTTATCCACCACCACTACCTCGGTTATTACAATATTACCTACTAGTTTATGCAACTATTAGCTCTATTACGTAATCACCTCCGAGATGGTGATGATTTTAATACGGGCTTGAACTTTGAATTGTTTGAATCCGGACTAGCATCTTTGGAGTTATTATTTGAGATATTTTAGGTAATGTTTCCTCTCAGTCCTTTTCTCCCTTCGTTAGGTTGCTAGAGGGACATTGACGGTTCGCTCTACAAGATCTAGGGGGATATAAATACCATACCTGACATAGTTGTGAGCGTAGGCTTTGTACTATAGCTCTCGAAATCCATTACAATCTCGTCAGTATTGCTGAAAAACTTCTCCATTGTAACTCTCGTACATCGCTAACCTAGTTGTTCGTTCTCTCCCCGCATGTTAATAGATCAGCATTACGGATACTTAGGAGTAACCATGGGTACCCATAGTCCAACCCTAGGTATAGTAGCGGGTGAGACACTTCGAGGGCGTTTTCGGCCACCACAATTTCCGTAAATTAAATCCTCCAGGTTGTGTTGATATACCCAGCGGCGAGATCTATTAAGGAGGATGGGTGGGAGTGGTTTCCGGTTTTGTTTATGTTCGGCCCTTTTTTCTGTAGTTATCGAGGAAGCGATAAGGGGTTGTCTTCGACCTTAAGGTAAAGGATGACGTTATTGACTTCTGGGGATGTCTCTGGGGAATGTGTAGGTGCAGAAATAAAGAAAACTGCCCAGTCAAGACCCTCTAGGGTGACCAATGTGGTCTTCGGGTGGTCTGTTGCCGTGAATCTGAGCAATTAACACACCAGTAAGGGAACTAGTTCGTTACATATAAAACGAGGTTCTATAGATGTGAAGCAAGTGATGACTAAGTGACGACCTGAGCGATCTGTAATTACTAGTGCTTATTACATAAAACACCTCCTATAATTAGAACTCTGTACCTAGGTACTTAGTAGCTATAGTGGAGATCTCCATCCATTCTGCAACGCAATACATAGATTGGCAATAACTGACACATATACGAAACGATGACATCATGGATGTACAGGGCAGAAATTCGATCTTTACGGCCGATAAGACCGTCATCTACCCCTCTCTTCGGAATTGTTTACACATACATAAGCTCTAGATTTCATTTCATTTTAGTATACCAAGGTATCTACCAAGTGGGTAATGATGTACTGTCTCGGAGGACAGGGGTGCGATTATTACTTGGGCCCCTCTACAGGCAAATGCGTGATGGGACTGGAGTAGCTTCGAGACTATGCAATACACTTCAAATCGTCTCTGTAACCCAGTTCAAGTAAAGCAAAAGACTGATGACGAGAACATTCATCTATGTTAGGATCAAGGGTGGACTCTATCCTAGCTCGATTTATTTGGAGTACCTGGAGTGCCGTAAGTGATGGGTTACAGTTAGGGCGTGATGACGGAGGGGTAGCCTCATAACATGCGTCTATTCTAGGAGGGTGTGCCCCCCCGAGCAAATGAATAAATCCGGCGGTCGAAAGAAACATACGAGTTGCCCACAGTAAATGCCATCTAGGATTCGCAACAGTGTTCATATATCAATATACATCATCCGCTCGGCACATGTGCCTTCATAGTCTACGTTCTTGCCATACCAAATTCATATCCCTAATACTCAAAGTTAATCCACATTTGTAATAGTATTTAACGTATTGCATGTATACGTCACAACCTAATCAGTCGAATGTCGCGCAACGTCTGCATAACTGCCGTAGATGGGCAGACCGGCTTTCTCATTGCCGAGCTCCTTCTATCCAAACCATTCGCTTCCAAGGTCGACTCGGTTGTCGGTCTGACCTTGGATCCTACTGCGGCTAAGATTTCGGAACTCGAATCTCTCGGTGCTACGATTGTCGAACACAAGCCTGGGCGCGAGCGCACGATGATCAAGCTGCTGAAAGACACAAAATGTGATACTATCTGTCTCGTGCCGCCTGCCCATAGCGATAAGATGGACATATCAATGGAGCTTGTCAACGCTGCCAAGAAGGCGGGTATACCTAATGTGCTCCTAATCAGCTCGGTTGGCTGCGATTACGCTAGTTCGCAGAAGCAGCCACGTCTAAGGGAGTTCATCGAGCTCGAGAGCCTGACCTTGGTTGCTAAAGGTGATGCGTCAACAAGTACTGGCCATTCACCATGCGTGATTCGGCAAGTTTCTACTAACCTAGTTTAGGCGGCTTGATATTAATGTGCATTTTAGGGCTGGCTTTTACGCTGAAAATCTCCTCCTCTACGCGCCGCAGGCAAAGTCAGAAGGTGCTCTTCCCCTGCCTATTGGGAAAGGCCACAAGTTCGCACCAGTAGCCCTCGGCGTAAGACCTCATATCGTCTCAAACTTTTTTTTTAACTTGCTGACTCGTTTCAGGACATCGCCCAAGTTGCTGCACATGTGCTATCAGGTTGGTCGCTCGGGTCTCCTATTCCCCCTTTTGGCATATTTTGGGTTTGCGAACTACCCCAACGGGAATATTTCGCACTTAATCTCCCGTTAAGCTCCTTAAACTTGAGAAACTCTTACTAGAAGTGGAAATTATTAACTCAATGCTAAAAAATAGGGAAAGGACCTCATGGCTTTGATGACAAGCACCGCGGACAGATGATGGTAGTCACGGGTAAGATCCTACCGTATCGGCCCTGATATTCGCTAATCCATTTATTCCTAGGACCAATGCTTTGTAGCGGAGAGGAACTTGCAACGGCAGCAAGCAGCGCTCTTGGAACTAAGTTGCATTTTGAGGATATTTCCCAGTAAGCAATAATTCGATGAATCACATGCACGACCTCAATGACACACCATTATCCTAAACACCGAATTTCATAGGGCAGAAGCAAAGAGGGTACTGCGCCGGCAATCCGAAAGTGACGAATCCGAGAAAGAGTACATTCTCGACTATTACAGTCTTGTACGGGAGGGTAAGACAAACTACATTTCAACGACGGCATTTCATGACGTAACTGGCAATCACCCAACGCAGCCCACCGACTTCTTCAAGATGTATGACGAAGAGTTTCGGCCGAAAAAGAGAGTAAAGCGTCATTAGGTCCAGATCCCAACAGCTTCAGATGAAGGGGCAGGAATAACAGACTCGATTATTTGGGTTGGGTTGCGTTCTCAGAGATTAATGTCATGACTACTAGTGCCTCTTAAGATTGTCGAATTACATTTCATAGGTTTTTGTTGTTGCCAGTGCTTTTCGGACTGCTCTTAACAGGAACTATGGGCAGGTTTTAACCTAAGTTATTCTACGCTGTTCAGCCCCAACTTTTCCGTTAACAGAATATTAGCTTCGTTTAATTTAAGGCTTGCGATAATAATTTTGGCGTTTTAATTATTTTCATGGGTCACAATCATATGAGAATCTATGGCCTATGGGCAGTACCGTTTTTTTATTAAAGCTTTGCTCCGTGTTTTGTTAGACTATAGCTAATTGATGATTACGGACTAGAAGGTGGTTAATTTGCATCCTTGTTTCATACGAAAAGTAATTAACAATTATATTTTTAGATATGTGGCAAACGTGGTATACAAATCGAAATATAGATAATCGAGAAACAAATGAGCCTCATAACGGGTGAATACTAAATCCAACTCTGAAACGAATTTTCGCGCGCGTAGGATGTGTAAAATCGCCTTTACCTTAGCGGACTTGTAGGCAACCGCTGCGCATATGCTTAGTTACATGATATCGGGTGTCCCAAACCCTCGGGTATATATACTTGTAACAACAAGTGTTTCTCATTGGGCAAAAGCGACCGCTTTCAATACTAGAATGGATATGAAACTCATAATGTCATTTCAAAGGACATTAAGGTATGTGTAGACAAGGAATAGATTAATACTTGAGAGTGATAGGTAAAAAGGTCCTATGGAAATGGAACCTAGAGCATGACCTTCTCAAATCCATCCATAGTGTCAAGCGCCTTTCGGATCTCTATGACGTATCTAGGGATACCAGCACTGTAACAGACCGGCTCCCTCACCTTGCCTGGGATCGAGCCGCCCATGTAGGTAGAAACAGTCGTGGGGAACAGAGTCGTGTTATTCAGTGCGACGATATGGTCCTTCCAAGCCTTGACAGCTTCAGGCTTTGGGTTGATGTATTTGATCTTGTTCATTTCCATCTTCGCAATACAATCAGCGATCCAGCGACCTTGTATTTCGACGGACGTGGGCCCGTTGCTCAGGAGAGTCGGGCCATGCACACCGTAGATGTGGAACATGTTGGGATAGCCGCCCACGGTCGTTCCCAGGTATGTTTCAGCGCCATTCTTCCATTCCTCATCTAGCTTTGCCTCGTTGATGCTCTTGAGCCCAAGTTGTGTCATGACTGGCAAACAAGAATCAGCGAACTGTTATTATATTTATACACGTTTTCTGGGGGATAGGGACTTGGATGAAAGCAAATATGTACCTCCTGTGACGATATCCTATGTGCTAATGTTAGCAACTCGCTACTGAGAACAAGCGGTATCAATGGAAAGACATACAAATCCCGTTGCGACTGCAATCACATCAAATTCGTAGTGAGTCCCATCTTCCATAACAATTCCGGTCTCGTCGAATTCTTTGATGGCATTGTCCTTGATATCGACAACATCAACACTCGGGCGATTGAATTGCTCATAGTAATTGAACTCGAGGCAAGGACGCTTTATGCCGAAGAAGTGAGGCATCTGCAAAGGAGCGAGGAGGTCCCGCTTCCGAGCGTCGCCGATGCGGTCGCGAACCTTCTTGGCCCAGAAATTGTAGGATTGCTGGTTCGCTTCGGCATTGTGGAGAAGGTCCTTGAATGAAGCAATCCAGAATCGGAAGCCACCTTCAGCCCACAACTTCTCGTAAAACTCCTCACGCTCCTCGGGGGTATTGTCAAGGGTTTTCTTCTCATGCCAATCGTAGAGAAACCCGGCAAAGGTCTTCTCGCGATACCTGAATAGTTCGGGATAGCACTTCTTAGCCTGCTCCTGTTCTGCCACTGTGAGCGTTCGCTTCCGCATGGGGATGGCCAAGTTAGGTGTGCGCTGGAACACCTTGACTTCACTGGCGACGGGACCCCATGCCTGGACGATCTGGACCCCTGAGGCACCTGTACCAATGACAGCGCAGCGCTTGCCCTTAGCATTGACTTCCTCGTCTGGCCAGAAGGAGGAGTGGTGAACTATGCCCTTAAATTTGTCCATACCTGGCCAAGGGGGAACATATCTATTGGCTGCCTATCGCATTGAGTTAGTATTAAATGGTCGGAGAATCCATGGGCTTGCTTGCTGCGAGGCTCTTCCCTAGCTTAGCCTAAACGAGGCGAAAGGGATTCGCAAATGTGGCAACGAAGGGACTCATACAAATCCAGTCCCGAGAACGAGATACTTGGCTTTGGCAGTCCGACCATCAGCCGTCTTCACGATCCAACGCCCCAGACTAGTGTCGAAATGAGCACCTGAAACGACAGTGTTGAAGGCGCAGTCCTTCTTAATACCGACTACCTTATCAACATGGTTGAAGTAGGCTCGGAGATCTTCATAGTTAGGATAGTTAGATGGCCAGTTCCATGTCTTCCATACTTCAGGCCAACCTGCAACACTCGGGGTCAGTTATCGAGCTAGCGCGTGATTTGTGAGGATTGCGGGAGCTTCTAAAGACCCTCTTGTCCTCAAAAAGCCATCCCTAGTTCTTGAATTTGTCGAACTGGGATGAAAATTGTTCCGAGAATTACGTACTAAACTCATACTCTGGGACTTCTGAGTCGACACCTGCCCCAGGGTAACAGTTCCATCGCCATGTACCTCCAAGGTCGTTCCCTGCCTCGTAGATAACAGCCTTATGTCCACGATCACGGAGAGTTTTTAGCATGAAAATTCCGGCTATTTTACCACGAATAGAGTTGTTAGAGAGACGTCTCAGTATTGGAAGCCAGTGGGAAACGCTACATCCCACTTACCGAATCCACCCCCAACGATGAGGGAATCGACCTCAAGGTCTGCAGCATACGGGCCAGCTTGCTCCGCATGAGCTTTCGAATAATCAGAAAGCTCTGTATTGAACTTCTTGGTATGGGGTGGAATTGGTGCGCCCATAATAAATGACTTAGTTGGGGCTCTGATTGGTGCGAAGAAGCCTCTGGTATCGATTAATTGTTCACAAATCCAAGAGCTCGAAACAGGCGATATCAATGTTGCTCTAAATTGGAAAGCCTGGACACATCAGAATTCAGTTGGAGGCATTTCACCACTCTTATACTCGAGTGGGAACAGAATCATCTTTCATGGGGGATTATGAGGAGTGCTCTCCATATTGCCCTTATCGCGCTAACTGTGTTGGCTTGGAAAGTCCAGGGTCAAATCATAATTGTTTCCGACGTAAAGCCAGGACAGGGTAGCATTGAATGCATGTCTATGATGCACCTCAGTAAAGGACTATCACGGCAAACCCTAGATCTGTAATCCTCGGTGTTAACACCCGAACCCCCAAACCTAGGTTTCTGGCGTCTAAGGTGATTTCGGAGCTGATACTACTTGTATGCTAACGACATAAGGTGTGCAGACTGCCGTTAACTCGGAATCACACATTCACTTCGAATCTGGAAGACCGGTGAGTAGACGTCTGATCGCTCAGTCTAGGCATGGGCTGAAAGAACTCGGCCAAGTGCCAAGAATCCAATGACCCTGGGGATCTACCTACGTGAGTTGGCTGCCATCCAGACAGGGGGTTTGGGAGGGGTTGCGGTTCCGGAATACCGGAGTCCTAACAGAAGGTCGATAATTCGCGGGTCCGCTCTGTGCCTGCGGAACCGCAGTGATGCATTACATGGCCATTGAACAGGTTTTGCGGTTCAATGACGAGTCAAGTCACCACCCCTAGAATGCCCAGGTGCGGGGAAGGATTTGTCTCAAGTGATTTATTTAAGTATTCAATTGATTCAAAGGATCCTGCATATTAGGGCTCGAGGAAATAACTCGAAGGAGACCGATATGCCCTTTACTATAGAGACCGTCACCAAACTTCGCGGGATCGTTGACGCATCATGCGCCGATCAGAAGAAGGGAATCCCGGGGGTTACGGTGGTAGTCATAGGTAAAGATGGAAATGATCTCTTTGCTCATTCCTCTGGAAAGCGAGGTACCGTCTCTAGTGAACCTATGACCCTTGACCACATTTTCTGGATTGCGTCGAGCACCAAGATGCTCGTTGGTGTGGCTTGTATGCAACTTGTGGAAAATGGTAGCTTGAGGCTAGACGACGGGGAGCATCTTGAGAATCTCTGCCCAGAGCTCAGGACTCTACAGGTCCTGAGACCCGATGGGACGTTTGAGAAGAAGAATAAAGCCATCACTTTGAGAATGCTTTTGACCCATACGGCTGGGTTTGGGTATACATTTTTCAACGAGAGGCTCCGAGACTGGTCCTTTCCTGCTGGCACAGATGAATTCTCGGGCCGCTTCGAGGACATGTTGATGCCGTTGCTGTTCCAGCCCGGCGAGGGCTGGGAATATGGCGTAAGTGTTCAGAGTGGCCCACGCGCCATGGCTATTGCGTCTCTCTGTGCAGCATTATCGTCGCATACTTACTCTATGTAGATTAATATTGACTGGGCCGGCATTGCCCTAGAACGAGCAACCGGGATCAAGCTCAACGACTATCTCCAAAGGCACATCTTTCAACCTCTTGGACTACACAACATGTCGATGATCCCCACTCAAGATATGAGAAATAAGCTTGCGTATATGCACGCCAAAGATCAGGATGGGACACTGAGGCCCCGAGATCACCCTCTTAGAACGCCGTTGGTGGTCAATCATGACAATGAGGCGCAGGTCGCAGCAGTTTTCCATAGTGGAGGGGCAGGCATGTTTGCGAAACCTCAGGAATACTGCAGTGAGTTGTCTGTCCGACTATTACATGTTTAAGCAAGCGCGCGCGCGCCAAAGAACGCTTGGGTGTGACTAACGCTGTCTTCTCTGTTCTCTAGAGGTGCTTTCTGTGTTGCTCAACGATGGAACGTGTCCCCGTACTGGCACACAACTGCTTCGCAAAGAGACAGTTGACGAGATGTTCAAGAACTCGATACCAGAGTTTCCGAATTTCGGCCGTCAGGTTAGTCTTTTATTCCCACTTTTGGAATGTACCGTAGCAACACGCATGGCTGTAGCAGGCATATCCTGCTCTTGGTACCCCTACCCCTACAAATTCCCGAAACTCCGGGTAATCCCTGCCGTGAGTGGAGATTACTGACATGAGTGTTATGTGACCGACAGGGCATACCTGCTGCAAAGCCAGACCTCACCCATCCTCTCCCCGACTTGTATCCCGTCGCAGGCAATCCACCTCAAGGCTGGGGGCTCTCCTTCATGCTAAGCAATGGCGGTGCAACCGGCCGTTCAACAGGTACCGGTTTCTGGGCTGGCCTATCCAATGTGTGGTGGTGGTGCGACCGCGAGAATGGGATCGCCGGGATGGTCTGCAGTCAAATATTACCTTTTGCCGACCCTCAGGTGCTGGGCTTATGGGTGGGAGTCGAAGCTGAGGTGTATAATGCGCTGGGCCAGGTACACCCTTGAGAGAATGTGCGCTATCTAAGATTGGCCGCAGATACTTACATATATACCTAGGTACCTAGGTTAGATAATACAGATAGTATCCGGCTTCTCCTGAAGTGGACCTTTCAGCTTGCTTAGGTACATAGTAGATTGGGGTAGCTCCTTGCGTCGGAAGCTTCGTAATGACTAGACCAGGGCTGTGATTGGATGTAGATATAAGTCTATGGGCACCAGTACACTACTGGACAGTAGTGGTACATCCCCTCCCCCGCGTTTTAATTGCGGCACGGCGCGGGGAAGCGGAGCAAGTCGGACACAAGCAGCAGCAAGTGCCAGATCCCCAATCCCCGAACCAATGAGCCATATGAGTGGTGGGGATAGGCAAAGATGTATCAAGCCAAGTAAGCTAATACCAAAACTAACCCACCCCCTACTTGACATCCATCCTCCATACACACAGCATCGTCTTTACCTCCAGATCTCTCTAGACTAGACTAGACTACATATTCCCTACCTACTGTAGAGCCATACCAAGTGCATCGCTGCCATATTGATCGATTAGTTGGTAAGATTAGTCAATTTTTCATCGTCCCCTTTACCCCGCCGAGCCCAGCTTAGTTCATAACAATTGGCTTACCTACACCATCGCTCGTTTTGTCCCCGAGACTGATAGTATTGTTCTTAATTCTGCGAATGTTAATGATGCGACGCCAGAACAACTCGTGCGACCAATGCAGGAAGGCGAAGCGGGCATGTGATGCAGCCCCGTTGGCTCCGGTTGGTCAGTTACCTCCATCTCAACTCTCAGCCCCCGGCAAACGGCCCGAGGTAATTGAACAGACTCTAAACATCTCCAAGACCAGGAACAACGGGCTACAAGGCCATGTTCATATTGTTATAAGACCAAGAAGTACTGCACAAGATATTGGGCGCGCTCCCAATCCTATGCCAATAATTCCAGTGCTCGCCAAAGGGGCGAGACTCACAGGCGTCGTGGCCTTGATTCAGGGACAATTAGACAACCCGACAATACCGACTCCTTCGCCGCTGGGCTATTTGACATCACGCCAGTGCCCGTCGGCCACCACGATGATCTGCGATGGTGGAACCCAGCCTCTTTAAGTCTTGCGAATGTTGTGTCCGGGGGAGGTGACCTGTCGGACGCTTTGCAACTGACTGAAGGGCTTTATCAGACTGCGGCATCCGACGTAGCCTGGAATGACTTTGATTTTCATGATTCTCCCATATCGCAAACTGAAACCTCTCTCGAAAATGACACGGCTTTTCTCGAGACATATACTGAAAACCACCTGGAGCAAACAGGGACTATTACAACCTCTCATTTCACAGCATTCGATACCTCGCATACATACCAAGATGCAGGTCGTCTCAACCCCCCTGGTTTCTATCATCCAGAAGAAGAATTAGCGTCGGCGATTCAGGCTACACGCGGTTTTCAGTCAGTATTGGATTGGTCGCGGATTTCAGGCGGCTCCCCGTCACCATTCTCACCTCAACACATCTTGACATCTAGGACGCACAACAACTTCATATCACAGAACTTAATGCACGTATATCATGACGTTTTTGAGCATAATCTTTCTTGCTGGGTATCCGAAGAGTCCTGTCCCTATAAGATGCCAATGCGAAATAGAAATGAATCCCAGAGTACGGTCCCAAGCCCCAACTTGCTCCTTGAAAATACTCCACCGGAGCAAGAGTGGGGAGATGTTTGGTCCAACAGAATCTACACTCGTGTCATAAAACTCGACCGAGCAGCACAGATGACGAAAATGATTCAGCTTACCCGTTCAGAAAACCAGGCCGCTTCGAAGGCACTGCATCTTTCTATTATGGCTTTTTCGTCGCAGTGGGCCCAGAAGAGTCGTCGAGAACGAAAACAATACTCTCCGGGCTGCGGAATCCAAGAACCCGACCTGGACGGGGAAATGACTGAGGAATTCGACCGGCAGATACAACATTTATTCTGGTGGCAAGCTCGAAAGGCTCTTGACGACTGTGCTGACTTGGAATGCTATCGGGTTGTATGTGCAGAATTGGTATTCGGCCTAACGCAAAAACCTTGGGAGAAGGTCGGGTATACTTCAAGGAACGATGGAGACTCCCTGCCGAATAACGAACAAGAAAGCCCTGCCAACGCACCCATCATGCCTCAAATCCAGGCTATTTTATCCAGAGATGGCCCACCTGTTTTTATAGAGAGGGCGGCGCGCAAAGCTCACACATTGAAGTACATGATGGATTCTCACGTAGCTGGATTGCGCCAGCCGAGCAGGACCTGTCTTGGTCAGACCGGTTTTGAACAGCCCATTAATATTAGCAATCAAGACAGACAGACGGTAGGCTTTCTGCATTGGCTCGTAGTCATGTTCGACACCGTCTCAGCATCCATGAATCAGCGACCAGTGGTCGTAGCTGATCGGGACTGCCAGCACGACGCCGCAAATGGCAATAATATCTACACAGAACAACAGAATGTCGACCAAGGCACCGTTCGCTTCCCGGATCAAAGATGGGCAATCCACCTTTTCATGCAGGACAACCCCAAGAACCCAACACAGCTGCTACGATGGCCCTGTACTTATGACGCCGCCGCAAGAGCGGTCACTCGATCCGGCCCAGTCAAAATTCTTCTCTATCGACACGTTCATTACCTCCAGGATGCGATCCAACGCGGCTACCGTGGCGAATTGATTGAAGAGATCATCCGCAACACGGTGCTTGTCTACCGCTACTGGAACACGACATATGGCGTGTTCTTCCGCGACTTGATTCAAAACTACAGCACCGTCCCGCCACGGATCCAAAGTTGGTTCTTCTGCATCCTCGCGCACTGGCACCTGGCGGCGCTGATCCTGGCAGATCTCCTCGAGTGGGTGGACGAAGCCGGGCTTGGACATCATCACGCAAGCCAGGTCAGAGCCGCATCTGAAACGGTAGAAAACCTACGCAGGGCGAGCGCAGACGAGCTGGCGGACCTCGCCAGGATCGTGATCCCACCCGATGGGACACAAGCAACGGCCGCGCCACCGCCGCCACAGCTCCCCGGATTCCATTCTGCCGTGAATAAGGGAAGCATCCTAACGGAGCCTTGGACGATAATCCTCATCCGAGCGTTCAGTAAAGCTTTCGCGTGGCATTTCGATAAGGCGCAGTTAGAGGCTCAGAACAGGGACTTTCTGAGCTATGTCGGGCAGGATGTTCAGAGGAGGATCTCGCAATGTACAGATTGTGTGAAGGCACTTTGGCAGTTGGGCAAAAAGTCGGACATGGCGTGGACTGTTGCCGAAACTCTTGCTTCTGCGCTGGCTGGCTTGGAGCAATAAGGGGCTTTCTCCGGGTGTTAGTAATAGTATTTGTAGGATTATCTTGCCGGTGTTAAATAGGGGTTCCAATAACTATTGCCTCAGTTCCCTTCCTGTAAGATGACGACCCTACGCACACAAATACGTACCCACTTACTCAATTCGACGCCGCATATCCCAGACGTATGTAGCATGGCCGAAATACCAATACGTTGCGGCTCTCGAAAATGACACATACACATATACCCCGAGGGCTTGAGACACCCGATATTATGTAAATAATTATATGCGCGGCACGTTGCTGTTTAGGTTAGCTTAGGTTGGATCAGACCAACTCTTCCAACCCGATCTAGACTTGCCCGACCTTATGAGACAATCTATGGCCGAGAATGGGCGCAGTTGGCGATTTTGGCGAGGCTATTCAGGCATAAAGACAAGTTCGCCCGCCCAAAGAAAGGGGGCTCTCGAAATCTACATAACCCCCTTAGCTGTATAAAAGGTCATTGTGATTTAAATCCTTTTGAAGTGTTTTCTCACATCCCCTTGTTATAGAATATTAATTGAAGCTTGGTTTTATGCTTACTTTGAATAAACGCGTCATTATTTACACTATATGATAAAGTATTACATTATAATATTCTTCTAAGTATTCGCTGGGCACCGATAGGTGAAGATGTCATTATTCTTACCGTATAATGTAATCAGTAGTAAGATATTTTCGGTCTCATGGGATGATGGGTGATATTACGAGGAGAATTTTGCCTTTACAGGTCCGGATAATGGATATGGGCTCGGAAACAAAGGACTAACATGGCTGTGAGAACTCAGGCGTGCTTACTAGTGAACCAGCCCAGGATCTCTGTACCTGGCTAGTCTTTAAAATGGAGGAAACCTTTAATTACTCATCCATTTATTGTAGTATTCACTCGGATAGTTGGGGAACCTGTTAATCAAAGGAACGCAATTGTAAATTCATACCAAAAAAAAATAAAATAAAAGAACGCGATGCCCCCTCCTTTCTCCTTGAGTTACTGTAGCCCTGTGCTCCTTATTTATCTCCCTACATAAATCCCCTCGCCACACGTAAGAGAGAGTATTAGTAATCTGCTTCAGCCACCCGTGCCACTTCACTAGCCGTACTGGTGAATGTTGTATAGTATGCTACTATGGCCCCTTTGTGTATACAAGGAGTTAGGCAGTATCCTATCCTTCTAATTGTGATGTTGGACTTGTCTAATAGAAAGCATGAGCCTACTAGAACGCAAATAATGGAATAATTAAAACCAGAATCCTGGATATGAAGTCCGCCAAAGAACCAGAGGAGTTCTTGAGGCCCGGCAACAGGGTCTCACAGCTGAGGAATGGAGTTGGATATACGGGACATCATCTCTCATAGCTGCAATCACTCGACTCCTATTTAATTGCTGACAGAGAAAGCGCTGGATAAGTGATTTTCATGGGGTGTTCCTCAAGTGCGAGGCTCGCGCCAAGAAAAGCGGGGTAAAAGAGTGGAATATCCCAACCTGTCGCAGTGCGGTAGACGTGCTTTAGAAGGGATTGAGGCATTGGATCTACATGCATGGCAGGTAGTTGTAACGAGCATAGGCCTACCATGGATTAAATAAAAAAAATAATTCTACATACAATTCTATTAGACTTAAGGATAGGTAGCTAATAGCTAGGTACGAGTATCGCGACATTTCATTGTAACCCCTGCAACCCCTCGGAGAGTCCCGGTAACTACTGTAGTCCTCGGTGGCCAGGGGTTATCGGCTGGGGTCCGGCTGAGGTGGCTCACCCTGTCCACTCTTTTATTTATTTGTTAAGTTATACACAACTTCAAGTACCACGGTAATAACAACAGTAGATTAGTCATTCGTTCTTAACCGTAATGTGGTAGTGCCCTTTACCCTTCTAGTTATATCTCTCTGATAGTCAGCAGCTCATAATAGGCACTTAGCTTGCTGGCAGCTTTGCTTCCATTGCTTTTGTTATTCTTATTATCAGAACTTTATTTATATGCACCGTTTAGATACATGAGGGATTACAAAGTTTTGTATTAGTTGTGGAGCCATCTACTACAGCAGCTGGGGTGTGTGAAATTAGTGATTACCTACATATGTAGGTATAGAATGACTTTCTCTACCTAGTGTGACTTCTCTCCACTCTCTTACCTTCCGCATCGCCTTCTTCCTGTTCCTAAGCATAATCAGATGAGAAAAACCAAAGCCCGCCTTTGTACCACCTTAAAATGGAAGAGTTTACGTGGGATCTGCAGGAACTTGTGAGGTCTCCGCCACCTCAAGAGGTACTGCCTCCACCACCAGCCCCGACGCGAAGAATTGCGTTGAGCCAGCGGCAACGCTTAGCGCTTGCGCGGACCAATATGACTAGGAATGGTTGGTGTTGCCATCAAGTCAATCACTTATCAAGGACCTACGACTTTAACACTTTCTTATATCTAACCTCGCTGGAGCCGCACCCTCTTCGTCGCATTTCACACGAGCAGTGTTCCACACATAACAGTTGTGTGGCATACAACACCGAGGCTGCGACATATCAGACCAGACACACAACTGCCGACTGTACTTGCGCAATGGTCACAGTACCCTACGAGAGCCTCATCAAGCTCGTCCGGCGAAACAAAGTGCCACTTATTTCGATTGAGCGCGATGCTGATAACGATGAGCTGATTAAATTAAAAGTTGAGCCTCGCCTCCTAACATCTAAATATATTGCTATCAGCCATGTTTGGGCTGATGGACTCGGCAATCCTACGCAAAACGCACTTCCAATATGCCAATTGAAAGAGCTAAAACAAAGCCTTTTAGCACTTCGGTCACTGTTCAAGAACCCTGAGGTATATATTCTTCCCTGGTACCTGTGAATTAGTACATTTGACTGAATTAACAACCTATAAGGCACCATGTTTATTCTGGATGGATACTCTCTGCATTCCAGTTCAAGAAGATCATTTAACCCTAAGACTTGGCCAGATAGGCAAAATGGCCTCTATTTACAAAGGAGCTGTTGCTAGCTTGGTGCTCGATGTAGAACTGATGGCAACTTCACTAGAGTTCAATTCCATAACCAACAAATTGTTGCCCGAAGCACGAGCTCGCATCGCCTGCAGTGCTTGGATGACGCGCAGCTGGACCCTCCAGGAAGGGATGCTTCCGCGTTCGGTCGCAGTGCGATGCTTAGATGACATCATTGTTCTGCACTCCTGGGGGGAGAGATCGATGAAAAATGAAGAGGTGTCTCCACCATTTCAAGTCAATTTAGTGCCCTCAGATCCAACGAGGTGGCCATCCCAGACAATCATTTCGCCGCCAGACTATCGACAGCATGTTGGCGAAGCTCTAGAACGTGCACTCGACACGGCGTTAGTCAGGACAGAGGGCGATTTTAGCGCTACTTGGAATGCGCTCTGTACACGATCTACAACACAATCTGAAGACGTTCCCCTGATTTTCACAAACGTCACCGGCCTCCTGAGCCAGCCACTTTTTGAGTATAGCGAGAGCTACGAGATGCTCTTGGCTATCTTTCTAAGTGTCGAGGATCCACCTCTATCGCTTTTTTTCAATGCCGGACCGAGATATGACCCGGGTGGCAATCATTATAACAGATGGGTTCCTCAAGAAGTGAGGGGGGACATATTGCTGCCGAAGGGCAGCTTGTCAGTTGGCCCATCGCATCTGTCTTACGAATGCACTGGCCAGCCTTTATACAGCGGTGATGGGGTGTCGGTCTACACAGTAGATAGTGTTGTTGCCATGCACTCAACCGTCTACCTTCATTGCCAGTCGGAAAACGCGATCTACAAAACAGACCCATCCACAGACTTGGACACCGATGAACTTGACACAACAAACTTCACTACAACATACTTCATCATCGACCAGATATCAATGCCGTTCGGGGAGCAGAAAAGACGCGGAGCCTGCTTTTATGCTGCTCAAGTCAACCATGCCGAGGAAGGAGAGACCGACAGCGTTGATTTGATATTCAATTGTCCCTTGCGAGTACTTCGAGGACCTAACAACACGGACCGCGCGCAACCAGACCAAGAAAACGTCTTTACGCTCACCCATCTTACAAGACCTCGCCGTCTGAAGATAAGATACGGTTTGTCCCTCTTCCCCGTTACACATAGAATACTACAGCTGATCTAAAAATAGACCCGCCCCCCAACTTTGCACCGTTAAGAATAAGAGGACCAAAGACAGTTCGAATAGGCTGGATCATTATCGCTCTATGTTTTGTTGGTTTAATGATTTTTATTGGTCTTGGTGCCGGTTTAGCTAAATACGCCACGCTTGATTTAGTAAAAAATCAATTTCAGGATGTTGCCAAGTGGAAGGGGATCTTTCTCGGACTATTTCCTGTAGTTTGCATTGTAGGGCTGGGTGCTTTCGCAATGGGAATTCCAGTATATCTGATAAAGCGCGCTTTGTGGAATTATATCCTTTCCTTTGAGATAGTAAGAACCAATCGACGCTCCATGAGAGGAGAAGTCTAGGGTTACGGGGTCTGAGAGCTAGCTACATAATAGATATTTAACAATATAATAACTCAGCGTAGTTATGTTGGTTAAAGGATAAAAGGCCTGGGGCTTGACACATCCTCCGTGAAGAAGTGTAATGCCAGCCGAACCCCATCTGGGACAGTATTAGAAGATCCAAACACGGATTTTATCCGGGGCTATTTACCAACCATGGGGGTATACACCGGAGAACTGCGGTGTTATATTCGTTGTAACCTTGTAATCAGACTCGTATATCCTTAATTTTGAACCAATTCCCTCGGGTATCCTGATTTGAGGTAGGTGAGATTCCATGTTGAAAACAGATAGTACTGATCTACTTTGACAAGTGCTTATGTAATAATGGCTTGGAATAGTGTTCTATTCAGCTAATAATTCTCTTTGGATCTAAGGGGTCCTTTTGCCTTCCAAATCAATCCTTCAATGTAACCTCGCCCTTCGCCTCATATTTATAGAGAGCCTTGGGGTCTGTAAGGGCCGGCGAAACACGTATTAATTGCTCCTATAGTAGAGAAAGCGTTATATTCCACGTATCTATGTTTTGGTGATGATTTCAAAGAGCCTAGTTGCGAACATGTAGAAGGGATCAAATCTGCTTCGTGGCCCTTCCTAGCCTTTGTTGACTACAGTACAGATTATAATGGGTCT
The DNA here is from genome assembly GCA_022495065.1 of Xylaria telfairii. Lineage (NCBI taxonomy): Eukaryota > Fungi > Ascomycota > Sordariomycetes > Xylariales > Xylariaceae > Xylaria > Xylaria telfairii. The sequence goes on along the minus strand of MU384117.1, from coordinate 15,596 downwards.
TTCCATGATGTCATAGCCTATGACGTAACAGGGTCCGTGCCTTTGGCCTCTGGCTATTACCCCTCCTTTGGCTGCCTCCAATCCAAGTCCGTAATACGAGGCTTCTATAACTCTTGCAAGTCTTGTGATAATCGCTGACTAATAGTTGCGGCTCCTCGAGGCTGTATGTCTTGCCGGGAGGCTGTATGTCTGGCCGGGAGGCTGTATGTCTGGCCGGATGGCTGGCAGGCGTAGGCACCCTACGTTTACAGGATATTGGTTTGAAAAAATCGCCAAGGCTCAAGGCTTAACAACCCGTTCAGCCCGCGACAGCCACAAAGGTTTATAATGTGTGGAAAGATAGTAAATCATAGATGGTATCTCTTAGATTTAAGTAGGCAAGAACCAAGTTCTTCCATACATCTACGAAATGAATATTGGGCGTCAAGTCTGAAGAAGGCCAACTATTCCTAGACTCATATAATGATATACCCTCAGTGGAAGTTCTGGTTTTTTAATAATGACTTATTTCCTCAATCGTTTCATATTGTCTCCTTGGTATGGTTACAGTTTTAACATTACAATGCAGAGAGAACAAAACGGTCCCCTGAGTGCAGCCAATGATTCTGTCCAGCAGACGGTATGCGCGTGTCCTCATATGTACCCCTCTCCCTTTTTCTTCTATTCCTTTTCCATGATTTATTCAGCCGTCCTCTTTTATTGGATTCAGTTAGGGTCTTTAGGTTCTTAGAATTTCGAGGCAGTTGAAGTTCCGCCTCCTTCCTCTATTTGACGATGAGTGTAAGCTCTTGGGCGAAACCTTTCTTGTGCAGGGCCACTATCTTCTCTGGATGAATTTGACGGATGTAATGACTGAACGAGGCTCTCCACACAAAGAAAGGGCCTGAGCTATGAAATGTTAGCTTTGCCTTGAAGGGTGACATGAGGAAGCTTACTAGTGCCGCGAACCGCTAAGGCCACGATGTTTGGCGAGAAAGAACGACTACATAAAACAAGAAAAGAAAAAACAAAACGAGAATATCTAACTCTCCCGAGTGAATGTACTGAATAGCTCGAGGAGCTTCAGCATTGTCGGCGAGTAATAGGCTTCAGGTGTAGTGTCGCCAGATCTTCAAACGTTAATAACAGTGATACCCGGGGTATGCGAGGAGAAAACTTACCCTTGCACGCTACTTATTCCACAAGCATTTTGGCATAGAAGACGCCATCTGGGGAAACATACCACCGGAAGTTTCCCATGCGATCCAAGGAGAAACGGCTGCGGGATACCCACTGACCATCAAGTTCGCGGCACCAATACATACGGCTGATATCGTCATCGGCAGGCTTGATACCCTGGGGCTCGTTCATCTGATTATGCTGAGCATTGTAACGATTCTCCGCATCCAGTTCATTCTTGGTCTTTCCCATCTCAAACCCACCGAGGTTTCCGCCGCCAAAGTATGGCGTCGGAGGTGTCATAGGAGGTGTAGAACCGATTCCGTTTGCCACGTAGGCAGGACCACCAGGTACAGCCATAGGAGGCATAGGGCCTGGTTGGAAATTGATGGGAGGACCTTGCATTGGGTGGGGCTGCATAAATGGCGGTTGGGGGCCGGATGCCATCAAAGGAATGGGCGCTGTGGTAATACCCGGTTGGGGCTATATCACAAGAAGCAGTTAGCATAATATGTTCCTATTGGGATATAATGAACAGCGAGTGGAACTTGAAAAAGGAAAGAAGGAAAGAGAGATAATGATGATAAAATAGGTGGCTATAAGTTAGTAGGACACCAAAGACAACGTGACCTATACCGACACCCACCATGGATTACACTTGCATTCGTAAAGAAGACAGGAGACGCTCCAGGCATGGCTGGTATTTGCATAGGCGGAAAGGTCTGGGGTTGTACCTGTTGATAAGGAAAAGCAGGCGGTGCATAGAAGGGCGGACCACTAGGTGCGGCAAAACCATTTGGCATCATGTACTGCGGCCCGTATGCATCGGTTCGAGGTACATAGGTGTGCTGGAACGGTCCATTAGTCGTATCAGGCACGGGCGGCTGGTAGTGAGCCGCATACGGGTTGGGCATAAGACCAGCGCCAACGGTACTCATGTTGACTTGAGGTTGCGCGGTAGTGTGGAAGTAAGGTGGGATGGATGAATTAGGAAAGGGCTGGGGTAGGGTGTCACGAAGATCCGAGTGAGTGGCGCCACGAGGTCGAAGAACACCGTCAACAACGAGTCCTTGAGGTGTATTAGTGACGGTGTGAGTGAAGATGCCAGCAAGATTGTCAATTGCCGGACCTGTTGCCTGGGAAATAGGGCGACTGTTGCTGGATGATGGACGAAGGCAGGGAGCAGGACCGGTGTTATGGTTGGTAGCCGATTTGGATTTAAGATTAGGTTGAAGGTTCGGAGCAGGTTTGGTGGTGCTTGGCGAATTGGGAGAAGCAAAGGAAACGCGTCTAGGTCTTTTCGTCTGGGCGTCAGGAGAGTGCATGGCCAAGCTATTTTGCGGGTGCGGCTAGGCTGCAGAACAGAATAGCTCGGCAAGATGGCACGGCGCAATGGAGATGATCTATGTCGTTGTAGCCCAAGTGTGACGAAGACGAGTGATCTGTAGAAGGCTGATAGGAGACCTGAAGGTTGATGCACATAGAGTTCCCAAGGAAGCTCTTTGGTGGTTGTCTTGTTCTGGGTGGTTTGAAGGAAAGGATGAGGTGATGTTAAGAGTCATAAGAGTGTGTGGGTAAAGAGGCAGATAGATATAGGTGTGTACATCCCAAGATGAGAATGTTATTCCTTCCTGGTGCGGGAGTTGTCATCATCAATGGGCCTTGTTTGTCAGGGTGGGACCCAAAGCCATGGAACTACTTACGGCATACCTACCTACCTATTGTTACAATACAAGGCGACCATGTGGCTCCAAGGAATGAGCATGTCATGTCAAGAGCACCCGGAACCATGTACTGGGTAACGTAGGTGAAACAAACAATAGGTAGGTACCTAGGTACCTGATTTGAGAAATACATAGGAAAAGTGGGTTCCGCAGTGAATAGCTTCAAGTGAATAGAGGAAACAGTGCACAGACTTACTTGATCACCAATAGTAGGTATCCAGTTAGAGCCGTTCCATACGTACTGGAACATGGGCGCGTCAGGCTCGTCCTCAAGGACAATATCTCGTACAGGCCAACATGGTAAGAAACACATGTTGATTTTTGACTTTTCCTTCTCAAGTGTCCTTGACTGCAGATGAACAGGTGATTTGTTATGAGGGCGATGCTTGAGGACGCTTGATCCGAGGAAGTGAGATGGTCGAGTCCGAAGTTGAGGTGGAGTGGATTGTGGATGCAGCCTCAAGGTAGGCGAGCTGCCTTGCCTATGCTGAAGGAAGTGAGGTAGTAATAAATAAGTATGCAGGAAAGAAGATGTTTGGTTAGAGGAAATGGCAAGCACACCCTAGGTTGAAGTTTTCGTCAATGTCATAATTCTGTTGTCATGGAAAACAGCTTTTCCAAAACCAGCCATGGTTGCACCGCAAACATAGTGTGCATCGACCTCCCACGCCCTCGGGACCACCCCTATATCGAGGCCTCTGTATCAGACCTCTTGCGCATAAAACCATAGAGTGGCGTTCAATGTTGCGAGTCCCTATATAGGATTAGTTTTTGGAACTTGTTTGTGCCTTAAAGGCGCTAAAACCAGTCCGCCCTGCAGTTATGTTGATTTATGTAACATTGAACAGTTGGTATGGCACAAGTTAGAATTGCCTCCTGACTTAATATACATTAATTTTATCTTGCCAAAAGGGGGCTTTACAAATGTAGTTAATTGTGCTGCTGGGCCTACCTGTGCAATAAAGTCTCGTAGGGTTTTTGAAAACCCTCCGAGTTTGGTTCCACAGTTATCCGTGAAAACCCCCGAGCTTCTAGCTTCAGCTGGGAGCTGGCGCGGACCCAACGGCAGCAACATGAAGTACAAAATGCCAAAAAATATATAAATTAGAATGGAAAAGATCATCGAGTTTCTCTCCAATCTAGCGTTTAAAGGGGAGCATCACTTGCGTCTACTGTTGATTTGATACTCACTTTATCTTGACGCTTTAAACCATTGACCGAAATTTAACTCCCTGACACAATGTTACAACAAGACGTGTCCGTCTCAAACATAGCCTCTACAGCTTCGGTCGACATGCAAGACACAGCGATAAAAGAGCGTCCCCAACAGACCCGAAAGGGGCCGAGATTCTGGGCCATATTAGGCGTCCTGGCCTTGACAAGCCTTCTGACATCTTTGGAAGCCACAGTCACATCGACAGTTTTGCCAGCTATCGTTGCTGATCTAGGCGGAGGCGAAAACTATATCTGGATTGCCAATGCATATTTCTTGGCCCTGTAAGCTCCTTTCTACAATAGAGACATTATCATATCCGAGTAGCCATGAATACTAATCCTTGTTGATAATTCAGGGCCGCTCTTCAACCCATGTTTGGGCAACTCGCAAACGTTTTCGGTCGTCGGTGGCCCATGATATTTTCGACAGCAGCTTTTGTACTTGGGAGCGGTATATGTGGCGGGTGAGTGCTACTTCTAGGACATTATCTTATTCGAGGAACAAATATGCTGACAATAGGGGCCATGCATAGAGCCACCAATATAGCCATGATAATTGGCGGTCGAGCTATCCAGGGAATCGGAGGATCCGGCGTCAGTGTCCTTTGCGAGACCATCATATGTGACTTGGTGCCTCTCAGGGAGAGAGGGAATTACATGGCGATAGTGTTTGGCATGGTCTCTGTGGGAGCCGCGCTCGGTCCTTTGTTCGGCGGGCTCCTTGTCAGCTACAGCACCTGGCGTTGGGCATTCTACTTGGCTTTGCCCATTGGCGGTCCTGCGCTGGTGCTGCTGTTGTTATTCCTGCACGTCAACTACGACAAGTCAAAGACTCTGGCTACCAAACTTTCCAGCCTCGATTGGGTGGGCAATACCGTCTTCGTCGGCGCTTCAAGCTCAGTGTTGATTGCTCTCAGCTGGGCAGGTGGCGAATATCCATGGTCTTCGTATGAGGTTCTCGTGCCGCTTGTTGTTGGCATAGTCGCCTTGGCAGGCTTCGTGGGACTCGAGGCTACTCGCTTTGTCGCGAACCCGATGATACCCCTTCACCTCTTCGCCAACCCCATCACCGCCGTTGTGTTCCTCCTCACCTTCCTCCATGGTATCGTCACCATGTGGGCGTTCTACTTCCTTCCTGTCTACTTCCAGGGTGTACTTAGCGCAACCCCCTACCGCTCCGGCATCATGCTCCTGCCAACTATCCTCGCACTCGTCCCCGCAGCCATCATCGGCGGTCTTTTACTCACAAAGCTCGGCCGCTACAAGCCTATTCTAGTCGTGGCCCTCGCCTTGATCGTCGTCGGCTTTGGCCTATTCTCCCTCCTCAACGAGAACTCTAGCACGAGCGCTTGGGTCGGCTTCCAGGTCATCGAGTCCGTCGGTACCGGCCTCGCCATACCGACTTTGCTGCCGGCCCTTTTAGCTCCATTGACCGATAAGGATACGGCGCTCGCGACGGGTACATGGGCTTTCATGCGCAGCTTTGGCATCACCTGGGGCGTCGCCATCGCGGGCACGATCTTCAGCAGCCGGGCTGCGCAGCTAGCTGGCTCGGGCGCAATCAGCAGTAACGCAACGGTGGCGGCCGAGTTCATGGCAGGCGGGGCGTACCAGGATGCCACGTCGCAATTCCTCGACTCACTCTCGGCAGAGACGCGCGCCCAGGTGGTGGTGGTCCAGAGTAGCGCACTACAGCTGTCGTGGCAGGTTGGTATTGCCTTTGGAGCGTTGGGGTTCATCGCTGCTGTGGCACTCAAGGAGGTGCCTCTTAGGACAGAACTCGATAGTGAGTTTGGCATGACGGACAAAGGCAAGCCCAATGTGGAAGTGGCAGAGACGACGGAGAAGGAGATCCCAGCAGCCAAGCTGTGATTCAGATGAAATATTAAGACAAGGGGTCCGTATATCGAAATGAACAGATACGATACGGAGGCAGTAGAGGCAGCATTGACAAGTGCATGTCATAGAGTCTTTCTCTCACTCTGATAGATTTAGTTAGTTTCTCAACAGGGTAACGAACGGTACGGGTATTAATTACAATATTCATGACTAAATCACGTCTTTAATCACCAAAAATCGCTACTGAGTTCTTAATATTGTCTCGTATCGACTCCACGTACGTTTTGTTTCCTCTCTGTGATTTAACATCATCCTGTTCCATGACGGTGTGAAACAACCGTGCTCGATCTCCATTGGTAAATATGCCTCTGGTCGGCTGTGAAGCGCTCACCTCGCCCGCGAGGCAATATGCCGCTGGAATTCCCATGCAACGCTCTAGAGTTTGGATCTGTGACTGGATGACATCGATTATCCCCATGGCATATGCTTTTACTGGCATGTCCTGCAATGACGAGATGCCCCCAATGCGGAACACTGCTTTCACCTTTATTGACTTGATATTTTCCGATGGCTGTTGACACAAGCAGTGGTAGACGCCGTGGAATAGGGAATCGTAAAGTCTCATCAACGTGAGGTAGCTCGAGAGTACCAAGAGCGTTGATTCAGTGCTGAGGGACTCGGTTTGGGCAATCCATGGCGCGTTATTTGGTGAGATGAGTTGATTATGGGTGAATGAGTCTGATGCAGCAGTCCGAGTCGCCATCGTCAAACTCTGGATAATGTCGATGAACTCTTTAGTGCACATGAGAACTACCGCGACTGGGTTATCAGACCCCATGGTCATAGAGTCATCCTCTTTACAGCCTTCCACAACGTTGCGAGAGTCTGAGAAGAAAGTGCTCATGGCTGAGACGCGCTGTTCCATCTTCTCTTGGAACCGCATCAGCGAACCCGCCGCACTTAGACATTGGACGGGGTTTGGACCTGACAAGCATTCTGATGAATCAATAAATGAATCCACATCGAGCATGTCATTGGAGTTCTCAGCGGTGTACATCATGCCGACGCTATCAGCCGCGTTTAGCAGCTCCTGGTGCTGTGATGGATTGCTCAGCTGCTCCAGCAGTGTGGGAATGCTGTCCGATGTACGAGATTCCTCAGTCAATGGAAAACCGAAGAAGCTTGTGCCGCCAGGCCCTGTGCAGGAATCTGAGCCGCCCTGCAACAATGGGTCTTTTAGCGGATGAGTAGTAGACTTCGATAGCTCAAGTCCAACTTCTCCGAGATCATCCAACAAGTTCAATGACGCGGTGCCGGTGTCAAACCATTCCGTAGGCATGTTCGCCAACATGAGCTCTCCCGCCGCAGGTGTATGCAACTGAACATGGCCACTGTCTCGCAGCGTCGGCCCGTGTCCAGGCGGAGAGACGTTAGCAGGGGTCATGACCGGATCTCCAGGTGTGACGCCATCGACGAGACGCGGCTTTCGCGGTCTTCCGGGGTAGCCAGGCGAACCCGTCACGCATCGCACACCCGCGTGGATGCAACGCGCACAAGGTGTCGTATTGTTTTCACCACGCCGGCACCGGACTCGTTTTGCCCTGCACCGGTCGCAGGCCGATCGCGTTGCTGCCTTTGGGGTATCCATTTGATAGATGAGTCACCAAGTGCCCGATGGGCCGCGTGTTATCTTAAAATAGCAATGAGACATGAAATCAATTGAGATTCGGCGTAGGCTACCTCGCACTTCCCCTGGGGACACCCGATATGGTACGTGCGATGCGCGACGTCGGTGGTGGTCAACGAAAGGTCTCGGAGGGTTTTGGCTTGCCTATCATGAAGGTACCGCATCTACTGTGCAAATTCGCTTCTTCGCTTAAGTGCCAAGATCCGGGGTTTCGCTGTTACTGAGAGTCCGATGGCTGACTGATTTTTTTCGAACAACAGCAAAACCCCCGATCTTGGCACTTAAACGAAGAAGCGAATCTACACAGTAAATGCGGTACCTAGATACCTACAGAGCTTAGACAAGGGTGCCTCCTCCTACAGTCATCAAGTGTCAGGGTGTGTGAAGCTTCCACCAACAAACAGGCGCTGCCTATGTGAAGACGCATTAAGAAAAAAAGAACCCCCCCTTGAAATAAACGTCACCCGCCGCATGTCACTCATTTCCTATTGAGCTCCGCCTTTCCCATTATTCAGAGCCCTGCGTAGCATACCGCGTGCAAAGCTCTGCAGCACGAGGAAACGCGAATCCAGTCAGATTCTCTAGAACGGAACTTTTTCCCGAGGATTGGTCCCCGGCAATAATAAGTTGGAAATACTGTCAGTGATCGACATCTTCCAGGTGGGGAGACGTGATTAAGACTCACCTGGGGCAAAGCAATTCGATTTCCGATAAGCTCTCGTAGCCTCTCGACTTTGGTCAAAATGGCAAGATTGCCAGATCCAAAGTGTTCTTGGCCCTTGACTTTAGCCATGCTTGGAGGGCTTGATGGTGAAAAAAAAAAAATTGGCTCGACGTGATTTGGGTAAGCCTTAAGAGAAGGTCAGGTACGGTGCAAGAAGGAAAGATGATGCTGACTGAAGAAATGGGGAAGAAAAATATCGGCGTCGGAAAGGTTGGGGGCCATCTCCAAATATATCCTTAAAGCCTCGTTGCAGATGAGACATTTTGCCAGCTGAAAACAGAACAAAAATTCATTTCTAGTTGGTTCTATGTAAACGGCTCTGTACAAACAGAAGGCTTGGCAACAGCCTCATCCCGAAGGTATTGGTCACCAATGCCATTCAGACGAAAGCAAACATGTCGCCTTGCAGCGTCACAAACACAGCAACCGGTCCACCACACACTAATCCAGGTCGCAAATGCTTTCCGTGAACACATTTGAACAATACATCTTATAAGTCAGAGCGAGTCTTGACAAACGCGAGAACAAGGTCGACCCTTCTGAATACCCGCATGTCTGAACGGGTTCTTGCTTAGCCGGGAGGGCTGCACTTCGGATTACTCACAGCTGGCGAGACTGGACTCCACCTCGATCGGAACCGCGGTGGCCGGTGCATCTCTAACCGCAAACGAAAGCATGGTGACGATCCATTCTCAGATCAGGAGTGCGATGGTCTATGCGTAATTGCACGGTTCTAGTTTTTATTGCTGCTATCTTGAATATTGAATATTGATTACGGGTGCTCCTCCTCAAACTTATCCCGTTCTGATTCCAGAAGCGGTTACTATATTGTTTGCAAATTGTTGAACGAGGTGGAGGTCAGACCACGGCAGCGAGCCGTCGGGCATTTGGTTTAATACTAATGCAAGAATTTTACGCAGGTCGTGTAACCCTATATTCAATACGCTGATACGTATACGTATTCGAGAGAGAAGCTATTGAGAAACAGATGATGTTGGGGATCAAACTGTACTATCCAGCGTATGATGGCGTGGTTCCGGGGCAGACGGGAAGTTGCAAACAGAGCAAACGGTGTTAAGGGATAACATTGGCTACTGCAAAGCCTTAATTGCGGCTTTGTGCGTCTTGAGATCTGCAAAGGACTGCATAGATTCGAGAAAGCTCTGAATGATGGGCAGGTTTCGAGAGTGAGGCGACCCGGCTGCTGTAACAAGGGCTTATGTAATAAGGGCTTGGAACAGTGTTCTATTCAACTAATAATTCTCTTTGGATCTAAAGGGTCCATGCCTTCCAAATCCATCCTTCGATGCAACCTCGACCTACGCCTCATATTTATAGATAGCCCAAAGGCTGGCGCCTTAGGCATCTAGCCATTACCCCTCCTTTGGCTGTCTCAGTTCGAGTCCTGTGATAATTGCCGACCAATGGTTGCGGCTCCTAGAGGCTGCGTGTCTTGCCGGAAGGCTGTATGTCTGGACGGAAGGCTGGCAGGCGTAGGCACCTGGTCTGGTCCGTGTGACAGCTGCCTATCGTTCGCCGTTTGTAACTTGGCGGTCTAGCTTATGCAGACGTGTGCGTAGATACAGCAAGAAACTACGGACTCGATAGGGATGCTGTGTAAATATAAAAGGCCTACTTCACGGTCCCATGAGTGTCTTCTGAATTCTGTTGATTCCCACAGTCCTCCCACTCTGCCAACCTCCAACCTATTTCCTCGTCTCTTTGATTGAGAGCCTGCTTGCAACTTACATCCTCTCTTGCATTCCACTAATCAACATTATTTTGTACTCTTGTACCTAGCTCCACGAACTGGGTACTCCCTAGACTCCCCGTCTGGCTCAGATCATCGTCTCATGCCTCGTCAGACCATGAAGGATCAAATCAAGGTTGATGCTCAATACGATGGCAGTCGTCTCCAGAATGAGGATCATCGAAATCTTCTAGACGTGATCGACACCCTTCGATCTCAGGGAATTGGACGCTACGTCGATCTACCACAGATCATCGTCTGTGGCGACCAGTCGTCTGGGAAAAGCTCTGTCTTGGAGGCCATCTCGGGTCTTTCATTCCCAACCAAGGACAATCTGTGCACCCGGTTCGCAACTGAGCTCATACTTCGTCGTAGCCCAGAGTCGGGCGTTCACATTCGGATCATTCCGAGCCATGATCGCCCCGACGATGAGCGAAAGAAGCTCGAAGCCTTCCAATGCCACCAAGAGGCTTTGGATATTGGTCCTGTCGTCGAGGAAGCTAAGCAAGCCATGGGCCTTGACAGTAACAACAGGGTATTCAGCACCGATATCCTTCGTGTTGAGATCTCTGGACCAACTCAGCCCCATCTCACCATGGTTGATTTGCCTGGTCTATTCTTAGCTGGCAATAAAGATCAATCAGAGGAAGACGCGAAACTAGTCCGGTGGCTTGTTCTCTCCTACATGAAGAAGCCACGAAGCATCATCCTCTCTGTCGTCTCTGCTAAGAGCGACTTTGCTCTCCAGCAGGTGACGCGTCATGCACGAGCGCTCGACCCTGATGGCAGCCGCACACTGGGGCTCATCACTAAGCCAGACACATTAGACAAGGGCTCTGACAGTGAGAGGTTCTATGTGGAACTGGCTCAGAATCAAGATGTCAAATTCCGTCTTGGGTGGCACGTACTACGCAACCGAAGCTACGCCAGCCGCGATACCTCTACTGCCGAACGTGATGAGGCGGAAATGGACTTCTTCTCAACTGGTCTTTGGACAACTCTCGACGCAACCCAACTAGGTGTCGCGAATCTACGCATTCGTATGAGTAATATCCTTCATGATCAGATCATCAATCAGTTGCCGAGCGTCTTGGAGAATGTCGAGACAGGGATTCGCGAATCCGAAGAGAAACTGTTGAGATTGGGCGATGCCAGAGGCAGTGTTGCAGAGCAGCGCCGACATCTCTTTCGCATTAGTACATCATTCACAACCTTGGCCCAAGCAAGTATTGATGGCAACTATACTGACTCCTTTTTCGTTACTTCGGACAACCGCACTCAGTACCCTAGGCGTTTGCGAGCAGTTGTCCAAAACACATTGATGGACTTTGCAAAGGAGATGAGAACTCATGGGCAGGCAAAACGCGTCGTAGAGCATGATATAGCTGATGCTGACGACCTGAGATCTATCTCACGAAATCAGTATATCGAAGAAGTGAAAATTATCATGAAGGAGAGTCGCGGTCGTGAGCTACCCGGCTCCTACAATCCCCTCATCGTCGCTGAACTCTTCAGTGAGCAATGCAAGCCATGGGATAGTCTCGTGTGTGGCCTGAGTCATCGAATGCTTACATCTGTCTTCGCGACTATTAGCGCGATCTTGGGCCATGTGGCTGATGAGGAAACCGCTGCAGGCATAACCCGTTTTATCATAACCCCTTCGATGGATGTTATTAAGGCGAACCTCAAAAACAGACTCGCAGATATATTACACCCACACTTGTCGGGGCACCCCATCACCTACAACCACTATCTTACAGAGAATTTTCAGAAGAAACAAGATGAGCGCAGACGACTTGACATGGAGCATCGGCTCACTCAGTTCTTTGGTTCAGAGTTCCCACTTGGCGCAGAAACTCACACCTTCACCTTGAAGTCACTTATAAATAGCCTGATGTCAAGCTCAGAGCTTGACATGGACGTTTATTCCTGTTCTGCGGCCATCGATATGATGGAAGCATATTATCAGGCGAGTCGCTCGTGATGCTCGCACCCCCATTCTCAACTAATTAGACGTAGGTCGCCCTGAAGACAGTGATTGACGATGTTAGTGCCCTGGCCATCGAGATATGCTTGGTCCAAGAACTCCCTCGGCTCTTGACTCCAGAGGGCATCTACAATCTTTCGGACGAAGAGGTACATTCGATAGCTGGTGAGAGCCTGACATCCGCTAGTGAGCGCAAGCGTCTGAATGAGAAGCTGTTGGTCCTGGAGAGGGGTTTGAGGCAATTGGGAAGATTTAAGAAAGACTTCCAACCACAAAATCTAGAGCACGTGAGTTGACCTCTCTATTTCACAGCGTCCCAATATTTAGACTAACAGTTTTAATGCTGGAGTCTTCATTTCACAACTTGTCATCTCGTATTGAATCACCAGTTCTTGAAGGGGTTACGACAGTGCCCTCCTACGCTCGATCTTCACCTTTAATTGAGAAGATTCCAATCTTCAAAGCTGACGATGTTCCGTCGATAGACCTAGTTGATGTCTGTTCTTCGACTCCTATATCTACCCCGAAGAAGAGAATCAAGAAGAAGGGTAAAACGGTCGCGTCGATGCGGGTAGGGTCTGTGCATGCTACAGAAAAGCCTGCAATTGCAATTGAAGATAAAATGGCTTATTAGAATTGGTAATAATCAAATGGAGCTCCTGCAGTCGGTAGATTAGATGGTTTTAAACAAAAGTCTGCTTGTTCAAAGTTTAGAGGAGCGCCCGAGTGTTCACTGCAATCCTACCGTAAAGATTCAAATGTTTGCAACAGAGGTGCTAAGGACGATCTGCTCAACGATCGAACATATAGGCAAAATAGTTCTTAACTCTGATTATCCCTTTGCTAATACTATGTTCTAAAAATCGGAAGCAACTGTCATCACAATCTGTTGGTCCAGGTGATGCTCACGCAATCAACAATATTGCATACATATATTTTTTTTAGGAGTCGGAGCTTCTCTCTCCTATCTATAACTTGGAGGCAGACGCCACTTTGCTTTTTAAACACTGTACTTATTGTTGAAATAAGGGAGTGAGGTATACTCTTATCTCCTATATATAAGTACCGAACAGGTCCCCCAGGCCTTTCGGGCCTTTTTTTTTCTTTTTTTTATTCTGAATATACAACAACTTATCTGCTATATTTATATATATCTTTATTATGTTTGACAGATTATAAGCCCGGAACAGCTTACCTGTATTATTTTTAATTAAAACGTTATTTAATATATTAATATTTATTGTTTTTTTTATAAGCTATTCCTTTGATATATTAATATATTAGATATTTTATATTAAAAATTCTTTTATTTAGTATTTTTAATGTTTTAATTTTATAAATAAAATACTGCTCTTAAAAATAACTAGCTGAAATAATAAAAAATAAATATTTTTTTAGTATTTTATTTAAAATATTAAGTTAAAAGCTATATAAAAAACTATAAATAAAAAATATTAAATAAAAATCTTTTTAAATAAACAGGTTTAAAAAAAAACTCCTAGCTAAAAAAAAGCTGTTAAATTGTTAAACGGACTTAGCTTTAAAGTTTTTTTCGGGTTTAAGCTACGTAGTCCGCGCTAAAAAATCGTACGTACTAAGCTTAATTAAGAAAAGTTTCCTTTTTTACCACTTGTTTTTTAAAAAACTAACTTTCCAACTTTAAGGATTTTTTTTTTTTTTATTTTTATTAATAAACTAAAAAAATTATTTATAATATTTTTAAATAATAAATAATATTTTTTTAAAGCAAGGTTTATTTCTTGTTTATTATTTATTAAATTTTTTAATAAAGATAATTTTTTATATTTTACTACTAAATTAAATTCTTTAATACTAATTTTATTTGTATATAATATTAATAATAGTGTTTACTTTTTTATATATATAAAACTATTATATAATTTTTTATTAAGTTTATAACTTATTTTTTTTATTTTATTACTATTTAATAATTTTAATTTATTTAGATTTAAAATTATTACTTTTTAAAAAAGCTTTATTTTATTTAGTAGCTTATTTTTACTAAGTCTAGCTTTAATTTTTTCTATTTCTAGGGTATTTTTACTTATTGTTTCTAGGGTACTTTTTTTAATCCTGCCTGCTAAAGCGTATACTCGGGTACTATTAAAGCCCTTAAGCCGCCTAAGCAGTTAATAGCAGGATAAACCTAGCCCTGCTCTTAATCTAAATATTAAAGCCGCTGCTATTAAACTTTATTTAAAAGCCTTTTAATAAATAAAGCAAAATAAGCAGAAAAAACAAAATAATATCGCTAAAAAGAATTTTTAAAATAAAATTTCCAGGAAATTATATTAAATTTATTAAAAAAATATCCAATTATTTATTAATACAAGGCTATAAAAAACTTCTGCTTAGGAAGTTTTAAAAATTTATTTTTATTTAATAATAAAAAAAAAATATAAGCAACTTTAAAAATAAAGTTAAATTTTAAAAAAATAAATAAAATAAAACCTATATAACAATTAAAAACTAGTTAAGCTTTAATATATAAGCTATAGTTTAATTTATTATTACTATTTTTTTTAATATAATTATATTAATTTAAATTAAAATTATATAAAAATTTAAATTTAAAAATAGCGTTATTTTTTAATTTTTAATTTATAAATAAAATACTATTATTTTAAACTTTTATAAAAATAATATAATTAAATTAACTGTTAAATTTTAAATAGTTTAAAATAAATTATTAAAATTAAATAATATTTATTTAATTAATAAATTTATTTTTATTAATAAGTTTTTAATATTATTTAATTATTTTTATAATATTTTTTTTATTATTTTTTATTAATAATATAATATTATTTTTAAATAAAAATTAAATAATATTATTACTAAAAAAATAATAATTTTTAATAAAATAGTTATAATTACTTAATAAAAAAAATAAAATTTAAAGCTAAAAAAAAATAATATTAATTTATTTATAATATATAAAAGTTTTACTTATAAATATTATAACAAAAACTATTTTATTTTAAAATATTATATTAAATTTTTTTATTTAATATTTAAAAGTTATTTTAAAATAAAAATTATTAAAAATTATAAAAAAAAACAAAAAAAAAAATATTATACTTAGTAAATTTATTAAATTTAATATATTATTAATAATAATTAATTATTTAATTAATAATAATTATATTAATAAATTTTTTAATTTTAGTTTTATTAATTTTAATTTTATAGCTAATATTTTTTTTTTAACTTTTTTTAAATTAAATTATTTAATAAAAATATTTAGTATTAATATAAGCCTTAAAATAATCCTACTAGCAGCTAACCTTTTAAAAGTTTTTTAATATATTTTGAAAGAGTTATAAATAATAAATATTTTATAAAAGCTTAGTTTTATAAATTTTAATAATTTATTTAATAAAAAGCTACTTAAACAGCTAAAAAAAGTTTATATAGTAAATTTTAAATACAGCTAATATTTTTTCTACGATTATTAAAAGTTTATTAATATTAAAAAATATATTAGTTTA
>MU384116.1:0-32989 GCA_022495065.1 Xylaria telfairii | reverse complement strand
GTTTTTTATATATTTATTTAATATAAAAATAATATTTATAATAAATTTATTTTTAAAAAAATATAAAAATACAACTTAGTATTAAAATATTTAATTAAATAAATAAATAATAGTTATAAACTAATAGTTATTTTAATTATTTTTATTATTTATTATTTTATTTTTTTTTAAATTTAAATTTATTTTTTTAATATTTTTATAATTTATTAAAAAAATTATATAGTTATTTTTAAATAAATTTTATTTATTTTTTTATTAAGTTTATATTTTTTTTTATTTTTATTTTATATATTTTATTAATTAATATATTTTTTTTTTATATATTTAATATTTATATTTTTAAGTTTTTAATAATTACTTTAAATTAAATTTTTTATTTTTATTATTATAAAAATATTTTTAATTAATATAATATAACTTAGTATTATTATTATTATTATTATTATTTTTATTTATTAAAAACTACTATGCTTTTTTTAAATTTTTATAAATATTAATTAAAGCGTAAAGTTTATTAACAAAGTTTTTAAACTTAGTTAATAGTTTAAATAAAATATATTATAGTTAAAAAACTAAGCGGTATATTTTATAAACTACTATAATTAATTACTACTTTTTTTTAAAATTTAATTTTAAAGCTTTTTAATAAAAAAATAATTTATTTAATATAATTTAAAATATTTTTAAGTTTATTTTATTTTAGTTTAATTTTTTAGTTTTAGTTTTAAAAAATATTATAATAATTTAATTATAATAATATTAAATTTTATTTTATTTTATATTAAAATAATATTTTATTATTAAATATATATTTATAAAATATTATTAATAAAATATTTTATAAAAAAAATATATTATTATATAGTTTAATAAAATAATTAAAAATATAACGTAAAATTATATTTATTATATTTTAATAATATAATATATATTTAAAAAAAATTTAAATTTATTTTTTAAAATATTATATATTTTTTTTATATAGTTATTTTTTTTATTTTATATTTTTTTAAAATATTTTATAATTATAAAAAAATATATTTTATTTTAAGTTTTAATAAGCAGAATATTATAATATATCTACTTCTATTAATTATTTATTAATATAAAAAATTAATTACTAGCTAGTATAAAAATTTAATTACTAGCTATTATAAAAACTTAGTTATTAATTAATATAAAGAACTAGCTAAGTGTTTTATTTATATATATAAATAACTAACTTGTTAAAAAAAAAAAAAAAAACCTTTTTAAAACTTTTACAAACTTTTATTTATTTTTTAAATAAATCGTATTTATTATATAAAATCCTCCTAATATTAGCGTAGTTTTTTCTTAAATCTAGTTTTTTTTTATTATTAAATATATAAAAAATAAAGTTTACTCTAGTAATATAAGTAGCGCTTATAAATTATATTTTTAAATAAAACTAAAAAAATAACTTAGAGAAAAGAAATATTTTAGGTATTTTATAAATAAATATTTTAATAAATATAGGTATTTTAATATAGCTAGCTAAACTAGGTTTTGTTATATAAAAGTAATAAGCGGTGCTTTAAGCAGTATTTTTTAAATACAGGTCTGTTATTTAGGCGTTTGGTAGCTGGGCTAAGGGTTGTTAGTATTAGTAGAAAAAAGATTTAAAAAGGGCATAGTATAGTCTAGTTGTTAAGTTTAGCGTAAAAAACTAGATTAGGGGTTAAAAAAGGACAAACTAGCTTATATCTAGCAAAAAAAATACGTAGGGAGAAAAAAAAAAAGTAATAACATTTGCACTACTAAAGGTTTTAAAAGTCTTTATAAATTATTTACTATAATTCTATTTTTTTCTAGTAATAAATATACTGTTATAGTTTTGCTTTTTTTTAATAATAAATATACTAAAGTAATAAATAATATAAGGAATTAATCTATAAATATTTGTTTATATATTAATATTATTAAATTATAATAATTAATAAATATAAAAAGTTTTTAAAAAAAATATACTAATAATTAAAGCTTTAATAAATAGATTATTTTTTTTTTAATCCTATAAATAAATACTCTTTATACTAATGCGTCTAGTTATTTTTTTTTTATTTTTTTTAATTTATTAAAATCTTATATTAAAAATTATAACTATATAATTAAATTAATAAATATAATAACGTATTTTATATTATTTTTTCTTATATAAATATTTTATTATATAAAAATATTTTTAAAAGCGGATTAAAATTATTTAAGTATATTTTTAAAATTAGTTATTATAAACCTTTAAAAATATTATTAATATTTTTTTAATATTTCTTTAAATATTTAAATTATTTATAGCTAATTATTTATAGTATTAAATTTTATTAATATAATTAATACCTAGGTTGCTTTTTACTTGTAATTAATAGTTGCTGGGTTAATAGTTTTTTATTTTATTACTATATAGTTAAATTATTAAACAAGAGTTTTTGTTTATCCAGGGATTAAATTTATTAAGCTTTTTAATTTATTTATATTCTTTATTTCTATTAAGTTGTTATCCTTTAGGTTAGATGGACCGAATAGTCCTTACAGGTGTTGTTATTATAGTTGTAGTTGTAGTTAAGGTTTAGGCTGCTATATTCTTGGTCGGACAGCATTTTAGCTAATACCTTGCAATCATGCAGCATTTTAAGCTGCGGTTTCGCTTTGCTATACTTTTAATATAATTAATTCCGTAGTAAACTTATAAAATAAAAAGCTATATAAGTTATATATATCGGAAAAAAAAAAGCGATTGTTTATTATAAAATATTAAGGTATTTAAAAAATAAATCATGTATAGTTTAAAAGTTATAGCTAGTATTATTTATATTGTTATAATATAATCTTTTAATTATTATAATAATAACTTTTTTAACTTTATTAATTTATATTACTAAATATCTAGTAATATTAATTAATATTAATAAATATATATATATATATAAATAATAAATAAATTAAAATAAACAAATAAAATAAATATAAGTAAAACTAGTAGTATTATTGTGTTTAGTTAAAAACTATTTATTAATATAAAAATATATAGATTTTTTATGCTGGCGGCGATTATGGCGGAATATAACGAAAGGTCGCGGAAAGTATTCCGCTATTTTTGCGTTCTATATAACCATTAAAAACAGAACTTTTACCGCTAGTATTATAATTTTATTATTAATTATAAAAATTATTATAGTTTAAGTTAAAAAAATTAATAAAAGTGTTTTTTTTATATTTTATATTATATTTTTTATTAAACTATTATATTTAATATATTATTTAAATATATAATTTAATATATATTTTAAAAATTATAAATTTATTAAAATAAATTAGAAAAATAATAAATAATTATTTAAATAATTTATTTTTAAAATATTTTTTTTATTTAGTTTTTTTTAAATTTATTTTATTAATTAAATAAATAAATTTAGTTTTAAATTAAAAAAACTTAATTATAATATAATTATTAAAATTAAAAAATTTTTATTTAAATTTAAATTTTTTATTTATATTAATATTTTTATATATATTTTTAAAATATTTTAATAAAGTTTTATAATCTTTAATTAATTTAAAATAAGTATTTTTTAAATATAATAATAAATTTTTAAAAATTAATTTTTTTATATAAGTTTTAATATTAGTTATTTTTATTTTATTAATAATAAATTAATTATTATTTATTTAAAGTTGGTTTTTTATATTATATAATTATATTTTAAATATAATAATATTTTTTTTTTATTATTATAAAAAATAAAAACAGTGATTTTTATAATTTTACGTAATTTTTTTTTAAAATAAGTGGTTAAAATAAAACCCGGTGTTTTTTTATAATAATTAAATAAATTAATAATATATTAATTAAACTTGTTTAATAATGCTTAAATTTAGTTATACTTATAGTCACGGCTGGGACCCACTTTAGGTGATCACGTGACCCCACATCACGTGACTACAGGTCACCTGACGTGGCCCCACCGCACACACTGCCACAACCCACCTGTACAATATTATCTGCGCGCCCCGCGCGTTCTAGTTAGCTTCTTTTTCCTTCTTTTTCTTCATCTGTAGATTTTTACGCAATACAGCACCATTTGGTGAAGCCTTGCCTTCATTCGCGTGCCAAGTGTCACTCTTATTTTAAGTTAAAGCTAATTTTTTAGTAATATAATAAAAAACGTTAATTTATTACTTAAACTTTTATGTATTAATTATTATTATTTTAAAAATAGATCTAGTAAAAGCTTTAAGCTTTATATTTAATTTATTTATTTTTTTTTTATTATTTAAAATAATTTTAATAAATATTTAAGTTTATTTAAATAATATTTTTATATATTTATTAATAATAATTAAAAGTTTATATATATTAAAAGCTTATTATTAAAAAGTTAATATTAAAATTATTTTAGTTTTTATTTTTTAAAATAAAGTAGTAAAGTGTTTAGTAAAATTAACAAAAGTTTTTTTGTTTATAATGTTTTTTTTATATTAAAGCTACTAAGCTTTACTAGCTAAAATAATAAAAAAAAAAAAAAACCAGGTTTTTTTTAGTAGTATATTTTATAATATTTTAAGTTAAATTTAAGTTAGTATTATAAAATTAACGTAAATTAATATAATAATTATTAGCTTAAAATTAAGTATTTTTTAATTATTTTTATAATTTATTAATTATTTTTTAAGTAGTAAAAAGTTTAAGGTTAAAGTTTTCGGAGCGTTTTTTAATATAAAACTTAGCGCTATAGTAAAGGTTTTTTATATATATTTAATAATTAATTATTATTTTTATTAAAATGTTTTAAAACTTATTAATTTATAAAAAAAAAGTTTAGATTTTATTTTAAGTAAACTTTATTTTTTTACGTGTTGTTTTTTTAAATATTAAGCGTTTATTAATCTTTAAAGTTGTTATAATAAGTAAATTAATATAATATTTAGTTTTTTTACTTTAAAAAATATTTAAAAGTAGTTTTTATACTTTATAATTAAATAATTTATAAATAATAATACTTAATACGTAAATAAAAGCAAGGCTTTATTAAATAGTGTTATATTATATAAAAAATCTATAAATAAAAAAAGAAAGAAAAAAAGCTAATTAAAACGCGCGGGGCGCGCAGGTAAATATTATACAGGTGGGTTATATATGCGGTAGGGCCACGTTAAGTGACTTGTAGTTACGTGATGTAAGGTCATGTAATTACTTAAAGTGGGTCCTAGCCATAACTTCAGCTAAGTCTTGCTTATATTTTTAAGTTTATAAAAGATTATAACTTAATGTTTATTATCACTTTTTAATTTTTTATATATCTCGGCGAGTTCTTGTTTTTTTGTTATAAAGTATTATATTTTAAGCACATTATAAAAGTTAAATAGTATAAAGAATTCCTTGTGTTAAGTTTTTATACACGTAAGCAGGTCGGTAACCTTTAGCTAGCGATTTAAACTCGCTTTTTTAATCTTTAATAATCTTTTCTCGAAATTGGTTTATTGCTTTCTTTTCTCCTTTGCTATATATAAGAGGTATTTATATATTAAAGATACCTAGGAGCGAATACGCGCGGTTTTTAGGTTCTTGAGTCTCTTGTCCCTCCGCCCACGCTATGCGCTCCGCAATAGAGAAAGTAGGCAACGAACGCCCCTAAAACGCGCCGGCTGGGATACTAATAATTAAGCATATTAAATGCTCGAGTGACTCTTTGCTGCCTAGAATTTCGCCCTTTTTCGAGAAAAAGTCGACCGTGGCTGGTGCAATGAGCTCTTAAAGGGTCCAACCGCGCGTGAACCACAGGCTAGATTGGAATAATGCATGCCAGGCCGGTCTGCTCTGTTGAATCATGCCTGGATTGGCCACGTAAGAGATATCTTCGAGATACGCATAGCATCTGGCTATATTACGGTACCATGAGAACATGCTATTAATAGATCTCGTAACTTCGGCGTCGCTCGACTTGTTAATGCAACACGTGTCGACCCAGGGGTGCCTCAAACCATCTCGCCGGGCCTGCTCGGCGCAGAAGCGGATCTTGTAGTATCCAGACTTTCGTACTCCAGTGCCATGTTTGAGGTCTTCATAGGTGACCTCTTCGGGGCCCCACCTGTGAGACAGGATCGCGTACCGGGGGATGGTGCTACCTGCGGGGTACTCCGTCAAGTCAAATGAACCCGAACTGTTGTGAATCAAAAGCCGCATGACGGTCACGGAACTTGTTTACGCAGTAAATGCATTGCTTTAAATATGATAAGAACGGTATTCCTTCCACGATAGTTGTTATGACGGAGAAAAGGCAAAGCAATGTTAGAGCGGGGTGCGTGCCATTGCCACAATCTGCACGGAAGCTGTGGGAGAGGCTCAGCTGCTGCAGACTGTCAGCTGCGTAGCGGAGTATCAATGTAACCCTATAGACAATAATAAGCAGGCTGCACATTTGCCAGCGGATACATAGCGCGCCAGAGTGCAACAATGGCACGCCTGACGACGTGATGGCATAGGCTTCATCATCTTGAAGTTCCGTTGAGGAGCTACGTGTAGGAAGTCACAAGGCCCTAAAACTATAACGCATAAGGCCTAGGAGTATGAATAATGCAATGCATAGTGTGCATAGTTATGAGGAAATGCATAATAGAGAGGTGGAATCGAAAGTCACGCGAGGTATAGTATAGATATGCCTTGCCTAGTACTAGGTCCGCGTCCGGGCGTTGACATTGGTTATACTTGTAGTCAAGAGACGCTTCATGACCTGCTGTGTCTAAAAGGTAGCAAGACGCGACTAGACGCGTCGCATCACCACTAGTGGTCCGTGGTAGATGTGGTTAGTCAGTACCGAATCCAGAGATGGGACCCTGGCGCCACGAGGTACGTACCTGGTCGATTCTGCCAGCAGAAAGACGAAAGTGGCAATGCGCTAACTAATCCTAGCTAAACAACAGTACATGATGGTATAGTGCGCCGAACACTGCAAAATATAAGTAGTAATAGGCGTGCTTTATAGTATGATGGTGCACTCGGAATGTTCTATTGCAAGGTAGGGGCAGACTCTTTACAGTAAAAACTATTGAACCAGACCTAGAAAATAAGACAAAAATGCTAGGGAGTCTTTTTAGAAAACACCTTTCGTCATAATATAAACGCATGGACAAAGACTGTTCTGCTATATTAATTAGCTGAGAGTAGCGTATGTACCCCACAGACATAACTTCGTCAACTTTAGCCAGCCGGTTCTACGTCCCTAAGCCACAATTGTGTTGTTGCGGACTTGTCAAGAACATCTCGACAGAGATTCAACAGGTCGTTGGAGACGTCCACCCCGAACAGGACAAAGCCTAATGGTGGATTCTCGGCCTTTACATCCTCGCCATATAGGTGCCTCATAACTAGAAAATCTCGCTGGCTATGCACCAAAAATGTCCTAATAGCCCTTTCAGGCATATTTTGAACGGGCTTCTCTTTTGTAGATACTACATCGACGAGCATATCATCTTGCCGCACCATATACTCGGCAGGAGTAGCGAGTGAAAACTCAACTCGCATTTCCTCGATTGTTTTCTGTTTCTTGATTAGCATCGCCATATATAGATATGTAGATAGGTAGTCAAACCATCAAATGTTGTACTTTCAAAGTATCTAGAGTACTTGAAATCGAGACGTTGATAGTAGGTATATCCTTGGCTGCTGCCTGTGCCTGCTCTGGGGCCGTATCGTTTCTAACGAGTGCGATATTGAATACAATATCGACCAAAGCGGCGAATACGAAAAATGTAATAACAGCAAGCAACGCAATGATAGTTTGGGTGGTAAATAAAAGTAGTACACCCATAACGAGCAAGGTTGAAACGATATCGATAGCCATTGCCGTGTGCAAATATCCAAGAGTAACGACCTGGCAATAATCCAGCAGGTATATATGAAAAGTCGGCAGCGGATAGGTGAGTATGGGCGAGATGAAGAATGAATAGTATGAAGAGACGATCAGAGACACTTTCTTGACGGGAACCGGGTCTTATTTTATAGAGCGGACCGGGACAAAACGAACACCCTTTTCACAGCGGTCTGCGCCATTGCAGAATCCACCTCAGGGGCTCCTCGCCAAGTAATAGCTCGAGTGGCAAGGTCGATACAATAGGAGGAGCCACTCATGCCAGCGCTCCGCAACGCCTTGGTATCGAGGCTGGCCGTACATCCTATCGTCATAAGCTGCATCGCTATCTCTCCTCCCTTTATGGAAAGGATTTTACCAGGAGCAGGGATAAAACTAGACGAAGCCATGCTCCTACTTATATTGGCACACTGTTATGATGAAGGGGCAATCGCCCCCCAAAAGCCAGTCATAACCGCCGAAACTACAAGCAGCGGGCTCCTTCCAATACAAACCGGCTAGGCTTCCATTTCCTTGCACGCTATAACTGGAACCAGTGAAAAACATGACGGATACGGATGGCTCGTATTCCAGTGGCTAGTAGTTCAGAACGCCTCTGGAGGGAATCACCTTCGCCAAGGGGCGGGATTATGCATGCTCTCAGTCGGCACACCCGAGTAGCAAGGCAGCCTCGCGACCCCCGTTTATGAAGTAAAAGAGGTAGAGATTTTTTTAACTATGCTTTGTTTAAAATAGAAGCAAGCCGTGCTTATTTTCGTTAAGCTAGCTAGTGTCTACGCTTATTGGACTGGTCCCGAGGCTTGGCTAATATTAAATAAGTGTATGACACCTGAAATATGTTTAATATCGGTTAGAATTATATAGCAAGCTAGATTTCGAAAGCGCTATCCTAGTAATTTGCAAGAGACTTCAATTTGTGCGAGTGTCCTGCGCCTTTCTTTTATTCAGTTCTATAATACGCTCTGATCGTCTACTTGCAACCTGTTGACCCTTTTTGACCCTTTTGAGTTTGCGACCCTTAAGCTTTTGCTTCGCAGCACAAATTGTATTAGTTGTGTGCGCTACGTCTAAAGCATCTGGTTCTTCCTCCTCTTGGAGAATAAAATCCTTGTATCTCCCCGGAGTGTTCAGAATCGTAGACTCCGTCGACGGACTCTTGTCCTGTCGTTCCCACAGCTGGTCGGAAACCTGGAAAAAATTAGGTCGAGTTATGAAAATTATCGGGTGTTTGTACCTGCCTCCGTAATTAAAGGTCCTGACATGATTACACTGCTCTCCCTGACTGAGCTATCATCTGTAGCAGGTCCTTGCAAAGCTTGGTTGGACATCTGGGTATCTCTGTCGGGACTTGTCGCATTTGGATTTATAACAACAGCTTGCTGATCACACCCAAGTATTGGACTATAGCTGGTAAGCTAAAGAAGTCAGCCATATAAGATAGTCATACCTCAACATTGTTTTTAGAGCTTTATACCGTTCAATAAAAAGACATTAGCCAGCATAACTACGAATGATACATGTAGACTGATGGAATAGGTAGTGAAACTGCTTTAACATGCTCATTGGGCGCGATGCATATATTTATACTTTTGATGCCACCGCCTCATAAAGACCTCAGCTCGATCTCGTAAGCGATCTGCCTCTCAGGCGCCCTGTATCTGGTCAGTGGATAGGCTCCTATACGTATCAATAGAGAATGACAGGCATTAAGTCCATCATCATCATCAGCATCTGTCGTCTCCTCTTGGCTCAACGCACATCATGGGGCCACTGGGGTGGCGAGGATAGAGCTGCTAGGATTTGCTGTTGGCGTACATCTATGGCCTGCCGCAACCGAAGGCGGGTTGAGTTACGGTGAGATAAGAGATGCCTCTGTAGCCGAAGAAATATCTGAGCACGATCCACGGATACAGGGCTTGGCGCCAGGGTGTTTTCTATCGATGCTGACTTCTCCGAGGTAATGAAACCAAGTGGTGTAGGACTACGGCATGTAAATTTATTCTTGTCTCTCTAGATGGCAGGTGGCGTCGGTGGTCACCCTGCCCCTGGCTCGAGACCGCGAGCGGAGTGGAGGAATCACACGGATGGGGCATTGTTGGCGGAGTTGGCCACAACGGATGGGCGTAAATCATATTCTTCCAACGATTGTTAGCTGAAATCGAACCATGCTCCTCATCCCCGTGTCTCGAGGAAACCGTTGTCAGTTTCACTCCGGTCTATAAATGATCGTCTCTTGTCTCGTATCTCGTAAGACTCGGAGCATCTTACAAAACATACCAGCACAAGCATCATGCTTATATTCCTCGTATTCGCTTGGCTCTATACTGCCTTGCTACTTCTTTATAATATTATAATCATTATCCGCTACGTCCGCACGGATTTCAGGACAAGCCGAACATGGCAACCCTATCTGCTCTTTTCGTCCATTGCATCCGTAGCTGTTTTAATTGTCACTGCCCTATTTAACGAACATATTATAAATCGAGACGCTGTTCTTATTACCGACAGTCTCTTTATTACATATAACATAGTGCGGTTGAATATGCTTGTTATATTTGCACTTACTGACCACTAAATCAGGCAGTTGTATGTGTTCGCGTTACGGAGAGCATTCTTGGAGGGGCAGTAAGCAACGCACGGAGGATATATATTGCCAAGTTTGTTCTCCTCGTCATAATAACACTACTTGAGGTGTTAGGTCTTGCGTTCGTGATTTTAGAGCCGGTCACGATTTCGAAGTTATTTTCAGGGCTTATTCTTGTTGCTGTGGCATCTTTCCTCACGGCGAGCTGGTTGGTTGGTTTATGGATATATGCATTTCGAAAGCGGAGTGCCGCTGTAGATGCGTATTACGGGGCAATAGTTGTTGGGTTCGGCTTACTCTTTTTTGCCTTTGTCTCCTTGTTTATACTTTTCCGCTCGCTTTTTCAGCCTGTAGGATGGGCCGTATTGGATATTTAGGCAGTCATACTTATCTCCGCGCTTGAGGCTCGTGGACTTTACAGTCATTCGAGAAACATGGATGAGATGTCCAGAGAGCTAGAGAGGTTACCATAAAGCTACCTTGTTTCTCTGTTCTGGATGATCGAGAACGAGGAAACGATGTAGCAGATAGATTACACGGGAACAAGTGGGGTTATACAGTAGAAGTTGCAATGATTCTATGATTCACTAATTTATATATCGTTCAACCCTTGATAGCATAGACGATAATTTTTCCAAAGTCCCGCGAGGCATGTCGAATAGCGGCCTCCCAGCTGAATTTTCGACCCGAAGAACCAGAAGTAGGTAAAATCACCACCGTCGTAGTAGTAAAGTGAAAACAAGTCTACTCTACCAGGGCACACAGGGACATGACCATCTAAAAGCCACCCAGCCGGTCGTACAGAACTCGTTGGCGTTGTTAGCCTTGCTAAATAGGCACCGAAGCTACAGCTTCCATGCTGACGTCTATGGTGGCGATCTTCTATTTCTTATTAATTATCAATGCGACCCTCGTGTATGAGAAGGTGTTGCGAACTAACATTCTAGTCGGTCTATTGTTTGACGTACCGGGGAATATGTGGAATAAGGCAGAATTACGGTTCAGGGCATATGCAGGAACGTAATATGTCACGTGACTGGTTCAAGGGGCACGGAAAGAAAAATTGAGCCTGTTGAGCCACGTCAAGCTCAATAAGCCAGCAAGGATTAGGGAGAGGGAGGGGGGATCATTACGAGAAACAGGATATCTCTTATGTGTCTAGCCGTTCCTTTGCTCATCTATGAATCTAGCCGCTCACTACCTTCTTGGAATTGAATGGGGGGATCCTGCTGACGAGCTGGTGATATATTGACTTGATCGATTGCTCAGTTATCTATTCCTGACGTCTTGTCAAACGCACCTTTTATTACCTACCCGGCTCATAGTTGATACGGGCCGTTATAGAAAGCGTCAAACCATGGCATAGGACCAGTAATTGCTATCGCCATGCCTGTATTTCTCGTACTCACTTGGGTCTATACCTCCTTGCTCGTTCTTTTCAGCGTTGTCATTGCCATTAGTTACCTTCGTAGGGACCTTGAGACAAGCCGAATATGGCAAACGTGCCTTATTCTCTCGTTTATTGCATCCGTGACCGTCTTGATAGCCGCTACGCTGTTCACGAAGCAGATCACAAATTAGAACGCTATTCTTATCGCTGACAGCATTTTTATCACGTATAACATGCTAGGGTCCGGTGTTGCCTTTGACCATGTTTCTGCTAACTGCGAAAACAGGGTACTTTATGTGTCAAAGCTATGCAAGACCTTTTTCGGGAGGCTGGAGACGACGTACGAACGATACGCTCTATTGAGATCTTTCTGACTGCTCTACTCTTTATATCACTCGACGTGGTGGGTCTTTATCCTGTGATTTACGGCTTAGTTACGATGTTGGAATCTTCCCCGGAGCTCTTTCTTATCGCTGTGGCACCCTTGCTCGTGACGATCTAGGTGGTTGCGTTATGGGTGCAAGGCTTGCGAAGAAGAAAGGCTGGTATGGATTTGCATCATCGAGTGATAGCTGTTGGGCTCGGGTTGCTCTTTGTTGCCTCCATCCCCTTATTTATACTTTTCTACTACCCGGTTCGGTCCCTAGTCTGGGCCATACTGAATATCTGGGCAGTCGCGCTCGTCACGGCGCTAGAGGCCCGCGCCCTCTGCGACATGTACTCCAGGGAGAGTACTGCGGAGGCTAGGGTGAAGTTACTTTGACTACGTCACAAAGGTCGGTATTAATCTATTTTCGACAAACACAGCCGAAACGAAAGAACGATGGGGCAAGATTAGTGACACGGAAGAAAAGGGGCTAGTACACTGGAGCTTGCTACAAATTCATTATCGCTGATCTACATACCGCCTAACGCTCAACATAATAGACGACAGCTCTGTGGCGAATTCGTCTTTTTTTATCTTCCCCGTATTTGCACTATGTTTCCTCTTCCTATTTGGACTAATGACCCCAAGAGGCTCGCGACTAACTAGCGAGGCTCGCTCAAAGTCCACGATCATAACATTGCAACTACGCGCATCATACAGCACATTGCGCGGCTCGGCATCGCGGTGGAGGATCTTGAGCTTGTGGATTGCCCGAAATGCCTTGCTGGTCGCGTCGATGAGCGTGTCCTCGGCAGTCCCGCGAGCCATGTCGAACAGCGGCCTCCCAGCCCAGCCGAGGAACAAGAAGCGGGTAAAAACACCGCCGTCGTAGTAATAAGGTAAAACCAAGTCTACCCTTCCGAGGCACACAGGGACGTGTTCCCCTTGGATGCTGCGCAGCCGGTCGTACACTTGATGCTCGTGCTGCAGACGGGAGACGTGATGCTCCTCCACACCCTTGGCGACGACGGTATAGCCATGTGACGACAGACGGACTTTGAAAAGTGCCCCAACAGACCCGCTCAAGTAAAGGGGTGTGGCGTCTGCGTCTGTCCCACGGTCCTTGGCTAGTTGGTCGCGAAGCAGGTGCCGGAATACGGATGGCTCGATGTGTCGCGGTTGGTGGTCGTTGAAATTGGGGCACCTGTCGTCCATGGCCCCGCCGCTTGCTAGCCCCAACAAGCATTTTTGGGTGCAGAAAGGGCGATCCTGAATGCTAATATGTTCTCCCTCTCCTTTTTGTCCCCCCGGCTTGCTCCCTCTACCTCGACTAGGACCACCTCGTCTCGCGCCCCTGCCGGAAGTGCTCGTCGGGGCAGATTTTTGCGCCGAGGCGCGTGAGGACCGTGAGGCAGATGGCGAAGGAGGGTCGCCTTTGTCATCGTCGCTGTCACTCTTTTCCCGAGGGCGCGTATCGTTACCCGCCTGTCGACAGCGGCTGGATCGCGTCTTGATTGGAGAGCGTACGAAGCCCTTCCAGCGCTGGGGCTTGTAGAGTGGTGAGTCCTTGGGTGGCTTGCGATCCGTCACAGGAATGTGTCGTAAGATGTCATCAAACTCGTCGCCCCAAATGCCCAGATGCTCGGCACGATCATGCCAGTGCTGCGGCAGCGGTGGCGAGCGAAGAGCCTGGAGGACAAAGGCAAATACTTGGGCGACGGCAGTACGATGAAGGCGGTCCTCGTCGTCTTCCACGACGTCCAGGTTGGGCACGCAGACGGAATAGTAGACGATAGTGGGATCTCGGGGGATGTGAAGGAAGACGAAGGTCTCGCCGGTACATAGGTAGCCGTACTGGATGCCCTTGTCGACCATGTACGAAAACAGCTGGGTGACGACGGCGGTGACAAGCCATCTCGAAGCGAAGGCGAAGCCGTCGTCGCCATGCTTGTTGATGACATCCCTCTCCGGCTGAATCTCACCCTGTAAGCCAGTGACGACGTGGTCCCTGGTCAGCTTGTGCGGCGCCTTATACTCGATCGCAAGTGCCGGGATATCTCTGCCGTCGGATCTTCTGTACACACAGAACTGGTCGGCGGGGCCACTCTTGCCTCTCTTGGTCTTTCGATGGGCCCTGGTTCGGGATGGGTTCGGGGGGGGCGTGGTAGCACCGGTGGCCTCGGGATCGATGTCGACATGTTGGATAGATTCGGTCAGGGCGTCGACGCTGACGCTAGCGCCAGCGCCCCCGAGGTTGGTGTGGCTCTCAAAGGTGACGGATCCTTGGATATCGAGAGCGGCGCGTAGCTGGTCGTCGTCGTGGGCCGCGTTGACCAGCTTTTGGACGGCGATCTCGACGGTGTCGCGTGCAAAGTGCCGCAGGTCGGTCTCGCTGGCGATAGGCTTGATGGTGGTGACGACGTAGTCGAGCTGGTGTGGGGATGGGAATATGGCGCGGTGGCAGAAGGGCTGGTCGGCTAGCAGGGCCCAGATGTGCTCTTGCTGTGCCGGGAAGTGAGCCCAGGGGATGATGCGGCGGGGGAAGACGCGGCCGGTGGGGTTTGTCGCGTCGCCCTGCGTCGTCGAGGACGGGGCTGTCTCGACGTGGATGGCGAGACTCAGTAGCGAGTGGCAGCCGTCGAGGTATTGCTCGAGTGACTGTAGCCGCGATCCCTGCGCGCGTATCTCGGCACTCTGACGTCTCCTCCGTTCCTCTTCTTGTTTTTTCTCTGCTTCTTTTCGTTTCTTTTGTTCATTTTTCTCATTCTGCTCAGCTTCTTCGCGTCTCCTCTGTTCCTCTTGTTGATTTTTTTCTGCTTCTTCGCGTCTGCGCTGCTCTTCTTCGCGTAGGCTTTGCTCTTCTTCGCGCAGGCTTTGCTCTCGCCTAAGCAAGGCGCGCAGCCTGTCGAGCTCCGTCTCGTCCCCCGAGGAGGTGGCCATCGTGGGCGCAAGAGTGTTACTGTAAAGGGGGGCCGGTTTGTCTACGGACGAGAAGAGCAGAAGAGATGAGTTTGG
This sequence comes from Xylaria telfairii, assembly GCA_022495065.1. Taxonomy (NCBI): domain Eukaryota; kingdom Fungi; phylum Ascomycota; class Sordariomycetes; order Xylariales; family Xylariaceae; genus Xylaria; species Xylaria telfairii. Next base: position 17,747 of record MU384116.1, on the reverse strand, counting down.
CTTATCACGGTCATGCAGGCGCGCTGGTTTTGTACGGAATGCAGACAGACGTCACCCTGCCAACCATATTTATTTGTCCTTACCATATGAGGCAGGTGGGGCCCATGGTCACCAGTAAGCGTGCGTTTTCATGATATACAATTTTGACGTCATCTCTTGACGATACCTACAGAACACTGCGACGGCCTCACTGATCGATTGATTAACTGGTTCGAGATCCGACACTGGAATTCTCAGGAGTTGTCCTTTGCGTATCCATCAAGTCTCATGATTGCTGTTCTCTGTTCTTTCAAGAGACAGACCGCTTCATCTTTAGTCGTCTATAACTACCACCGGTACCGGCTCGCCCGGCAAGCACGACTCGTCACACCGAATGCGACGGCAGCAATTGCCGTCGCAAGCCCTTTTCCTGCAGCATCTTCTACGGCAGCATGGACACTTAAGGTTTCCTCCCCGCCGCATTCGCACTAGGCAATGCCAGCAAAATACATGGCCTACGCACTTTGGTTAGATCGTCGCTTGAGCTGTCACGCTTGCTATCGGCTTACCACAGCCTTGCGGTCTGGTCGGCCTTTGCAACCTGTAAGTGCATATGACGCAGGGCTCAAAGATGCCACGAACACGCAGCGATCTCTGTCGACCAAAGCACTCGTGTTCATTGGCACCGCAGGTGCGCACTTGCCCAGGAGGCGCACACGTATCGCAGGTTAACTAGCAAATGTTGATTAACTCGGACGGTGCCTTGTGGAAGGAGAAGAAAAAGAAGAAGAAGAAGAGAAAGGACATACACAACCACAACGACTGTAGACACTCGCCCGGGACTCTTCCAGGCCTCGCTGGCACGTGCTGCACCGTGGCACAGATCGCGCCAGGTCGATCAGGGGCTGACTGTCGCGAGATGGATCACCCTCGACGGGGATGGGGGCAGACGCGGGCATCAGGCGTCGGATAGACTCTCTTGCTTGTTCGCTGCGCGGCCCGAACTGATGCTTCATCTCGTTGACGGTATCGTCAATCATCTTCACTAGCAGCTCCCTCGATTGCTCAAGCACTTCGGCTGAATCTCTTGCACAGCTTTCGAACTGGTCGAGAACAAACTGGAGGGGGTCAGGGTGGTCTCCCACGGTCCGTAGGGCGTCGTCTCGCTGCTGCCGAACTTCGCCAATCCGCTGGCACAACCAAAGGCGCACCAATTCATCGACGGTTGCCTCGCTATTGCGGCCATTCCTATGACGGCGGGTAACTACGCGGGTTGTCATATTGATACGGTCGGCTAGCGGCGCGAAAGAGGGAATATCAAAAACTTGAGAGTTTGGAGAATAAGAAGGATCAGGCCGAGGTGGCAGCGTACGCCTATATTTATACCTGTTTGCACCTCCACTCGTCGGTTGAAGGGAGACCGTATAGCCACTGTATGAAACTTGCCCCCCGGGCATTATTTTGTCAGGATTTGTGTCGTCGCCTATTCATTGGGTAGAACCAAGAGATCGCGTAGCTATCGACCAGTCATCTACCCCAGTCCGTCTGCCTCGCAGATCTCCTCGGCCGTCTAGCGCAAAGGTCGAGCTGGTAATGCTCTTGAAGCTGCAGGATCCGTCCCGACGACCTGCAGGACCTCCCAACCTCCTATTCACTCTTTTACTTATCGTGCCTCAATAATGGCATGCATGTGTCATGGTTCCAATCTGCCTTCGGCCATAGCCGACGTAGCCCCTGAATACTAGGCTTCGTCGTAGAAGCTTCATGATGACGACCAACAATTAGAAAGCTAGCATATCAATTTAACGCGGCAAGGCAGTGAATCGTCTTCAAGCGTTCTTATGTTTCTACTTACTTCCTCGGTTCTTCAAATTTTCGAGGCCGCCGGCCATATGCCGCCATAAGTGAAGATGATCTCTGCCATGCGATTCACGCGGCCTGCGTCCTAGTCATCAGCCGCAGTTCGATCCTCCATCACCCATGAGCTGCCTTGGTCCCGACCTCCAAGGCAAGAGACAAGACGTCGGCCGCCGCCAGATCCCTGTTCAAGATGACTTGGAGCACGTCGCGAAAGGCTGGCTATGTCATGGCCCTCGCAGACTCGTAGGGGTGTCAGAGGCAGACATGCCTGTCGTTCAGCAGCGTATATGCAAATATCAACATCGGGCTAAGGGCTGACTACACGCCGGTCTTAGTTTAGTCAAGAGAATGCCTTGCTGGCTGTCTAAAGATTACAGTCTCGTGCTTATCGTGATCAGCGAACTGTATAAAAGCAGGTGATAGACCTGTCATCGTAGGATTTTTCTTCTTCCCCTTTTCCTATCGCTCAGATCAGACTTTGTCTTCTATATCGTTTACAGACCTCGTGGTCTAATCTTCAACATGGCTTTAAAGCCTAGCCCTATGCCTAGGTATGACGAGATATTCGCACCCCGGAGTGGACTTCGCAGCGTGCTGGATCCTCCTGGCTCATATTATCCATTCTCATCCTCCCTTTCATACATGAGCCTGCCGTCTTTGCCAATTTCGCTGCTAGGTCATCCTCTCGCCCCGATTTATTCCCTTTCGCAGTTTTATGGTTGTTGCGAATTCCATCAACGCGTCCTATCCACACCATCTGTTGCATGGGGGCAGGACCTGGCGGTATCCTGGGTCGGCGACGATGTCTTGTCCCAGGAGCCTGTGAATGTGGACCAACCGTCTCTCAGCCCCGAGCGCACACCGCTGTATTCCGCCAGTTTCCCGAATTTTCCTTCAGGTGACCGCCTTCCGTCGTTTGTTGAGCCTGGCAACCCATCGCGTAGGCCAGTCTATCTATATGAAATTATCTATATAAAAAGCAAAAGCAAAGATTTCAATTTATGAGTAAGGGTTGGCCAGGTTATCGTTACGATAAAGGAAGCAACAAAAAGAGGATAAAGAATGAGGCTTCGTTCGACAAGTCTGAATGAGGATAGGATGGATCGGCCTCGGTTAGTGACGTGATGAGGCGATTTTGCTCAGACCTCCTCTAGGCTGCCGATAAGATAAGCAGGCCCATCCCCGAGACTCGACACACCTGCCCATTGCTTACCATGTTACTCGAGGTATCTCCAACGCCAATTAATTAGCAGAAGAAGTATTAGAGTTGCCAAGAGATCTTTTTGGTCGCAGATCGCCCGCCCGTCGAAACCGCTTCACTCGAGGTATTTTTACCAAGGACATATCCAGCGCCAATTCATCAGCAGATGTACCAGAGTTACCACGATAGCTCGGTCCTAGATCACCCGCCCGTCGAGTGCGCCTGATTTGACGTCTTTTTACCAAGGATACATCAAGCGCCAATTCATCAGCAGAACTGTCCGAGTCGCCACGAGAGCCCCGTTTCCGGACCTTGCTACCATCTCGTCTGACCTTCTCATTCGCCTTGTCGATAGCCCCGTCCCTTTGCCCCTTGGCCCAGTCTCTTGCATTTCGATACGCAGCCGCCCCTTGCCGGAACATACTCGCATTTCCGGTCAAGCTCCAAGAGTCGATTTGTGTCATTATGTACTCATAGGGGCCCCCTGGACAAGCTGCCGGTACAAGGTGACTAGTATACATTTTCAGCTGACCCCCGTGATAGGTGCATGTAATCGTGTATGCTTTATTGTCGGGGACTGACTCCGCATCGCCATATCTCTGAAGACTGTACATACCCCTTGCTCCCAACGCACCGTCGTAACAAGCCTGTCGTTCAGCTACGGCAAGAGATCCGTCTGGACCTTTGACGGCGACGAAGAAGTTCGGTACGATAGGGAGATCATGCTGTGTTGACGGGACAATGTGCCTGCTCAGCTCTGCCCGGACTCGTTGATCCAGTTGTTCAGGACGGGCACCATAGTATCGATCCGGATTGCCAGGCGCGAGTAAGCCATTCGTCAGAGGCTCTAGATTTGTTAGTGGGATATTCCCGCAAACACACCTGCCGTCCTCCGCTTCCCCTTCGATAAATGGTACAACGCTGGACATGACCTGGCCCTCTTTGAACGCATCTGCATCTGCTTGTTGGAATCGCCGAAAATCCTGTAGGCTAAAGCGTGAAGGAGACAGAGAACGCCGCCGCCGTTTTATATATCGCGCGATATCCTCCAGGTTTCTTGGAGGTGGCGGTGTCTTCCCATCAGGGTATTGATATCTATACGGATATATCCTATGGTCAATGAGGTTTTGTTGGAAGGCTCGGTCGTGCGGCCCAGTACTTTTAGTGCTTGTCGTTTGTAGCGTAGGAGTGCAGTTCGAGAGGGAAGCAGAGCCATGCTCTCGACGTCCTTGGCTCGACTTCATACTTCGGTCATATATATAGTGGAACTAGCCACCTGCGAGGTCAATACGTTAGAGGTATTAGGTGCGTTGTAGGATCACCTACACCTCGTAAATCCGTTAGGTCTGGACCTCCCTGTCTCGCAAATCTCTTCAAGTGCGTTTGTCGGCCGTGATATTGGGTCGAAGCGGCGGGCTGTGACCACTTCCTGATATCGCCTCGAGTTACCGGCCGGCCAAGTCGGTAATAACGCAATATTTCTTCCGAATTCCTCCTATCCAGCTCTCGTAAGGCGCTTCGAGTTAGCGGGATCTCGGAAAGGCTATCCCAGAAAGCCGGCGGGGGACGGGTCGGATGAGTAAATCTCTGTTTTGATAGCAGAGTGTCCGAGGGATTGCTGATTATAGCTCTCGGATCTAACGATAGGCTTCTCTTATGCAAGTTTACATGTACAGATTGTGACATGGTGGGATCATGTTTTGAAAGATCGGTGAATGAGAATGATTCAATCCGAAGCAACTTGGTTGCCCCTTAATCTTTGTTTTTTATTATAAACCCGTATGTTTTAAAAACAAACTATAAAACACTTGAAATCGTAAAGGCCGTAAATGTGATATATCTATATACTCATTGTCATTGTTGTCTGATCTCCCAACTTGTAGACAAAGGGATGTTGCAAATGTTTCCGGATCTGGCCCAATAACTTTAACTTCAACCCCGGATCTCTTTTACCCCGAATGGCGCACAATATCTGGGCACCAATTGCATTTTGAATATCGAAGATCAAAAGCAAAAAGTCAGTCACAAAGCGGCCGCGGATTAAAGACCGTAATACAGAATTTGAGTAGGATACAATCTCCTATCTCGCTTACCTTACCCGGTAGTTTTGTCCTATTGCCTCGCACATACTTTTTCGGCAATGTCATTTTCTTTATAAACTATTAGAAAACCTACGGCTTGCTTAAAATGAGCACTTGCATATAAACCAGAACTATTACATCCCTTTCTTTAGTGCGGACTTTATTCTAAGTAGAGAAATTTAGAAGAAGAGCCAGACTAGCAGAACGTAGCACATGCCGCGAAAATCCTACGATCTAATCAGCCCAATTCTAGCAGCCGTCTGAAGAATATACGATCGGATATTTCCATACGTTAAATAAAGCTGCTGTAGGCATAATCCGAGTCTGAATGCTCCTCACTCATTTAAGGGCCTGCTTATAGACCTGTAAACTGGAGCTCCAAATACTTCTTCCTTGTTAACACTTACCTACTTACGCGAAGTAAGTAAAGAAAAGACCCTTTCGCTTAAAATCATAACATTATTTTCCTTTAGCTATATCATTGTCGCAGTAGTGTGTCTAAGTCCTGGGCAAGAGTTCGCTTAGGCCCAACTCAGCAAGACGGTAACGCGCCGATACCTTGTGCATCGTGACGAACCCCATAGCATGGTTAAGCCAAGCCTCTGCTGCCGGCCCCTTTCCTTGCAAGACAGTTTGTGTACGTCTGAATGCATCCACGCTCTCTCGAACAACAGCTTCAAATACACTGCCTAAATCTTTATCTTCATAGCGTGCCCTGCTATGCATATAGTTGTCTTTCTCTCCCGCACGCTCTTCTTTGTAGAAATTACGGCGATGAGTCAGTACGCGATCGCAAGCAATGCATAACTATGTTACATACGATAAAATGTCGTTAGTAAGGACGATATACTTGTTGATATCTGGGATGGCTTCCATATAAGAAGAGATCTCAGGACATAGAACGTCCGGGAACGAGAGCCAGGCATAGGCCTCAGCAATACCGTTCTTGTCACGAAGGTAATAAGGCCAGGCCTGGCCACCGGCCGTACATGTCATCTTCGGAACTTGAGTCTGCTCGAGGACATTGGCATTGACAAAGTTAAGTGCCGAGGTGACGATGAAGTTTGCCACGATGGGTGAATAGTACTGGTAGCTGAGTCGCAGCAGATCTGACCATGCCTGAGCCAGGGGGTTGAGCTGCTTGCGGTTGGCATGAAAACAGCACATGAATAGTTTCCATTCATCTGTATTCTTGCTTATGCCATCATCAATCAGGACGGCAATCCAAGTAAAAATGCCCGTGTAGATACGGATGTCGAGAGGGTGCTTGGGGTAGCAAAGCTTTGGGTCATATTAGCATCAAGAGGATAGATTAACTTGCAAGGTGTGTCGCTCTTGTCTACTCACATGTGCGTAATGGACCCCGACCTGGAATGCATACCACTCATGAGAATTCTCGGGGGGCTTGATATGTAGATTAGCTGCCACCCTATACATGCCATCTACTAGCCCACCAAGATCATCTCCTAGGCGGGCGCCGGTGTAGCCCACTTAACTCTATTTTAGTAATGCTGATAACCAAAAACACAGTGTTGAGTTCGTGGAGAAGTCTTACAGTCATTTTGAAACTCGATTAGCAAAGGCCGCAGCCAATTTCCAATGTCAATGGGAGGTTTGTAAGCCGCTAGCTGCGGCTTTGTTCCTAAGCCATGGATCGCCTCAGATAGAAGAGCCATCTTTTTATACGAGACTGGTCGCAGCTTGGTGGCTTGACGAGTGGTGCCTTGGATAAGGTCTTACATATAGACTGTTGTCAAGGTGCGATTCTTTTCCACCCTTAATCTACCTTTATATACAAAAAATTTGCACCATATACCTAGATACGGTTTGCCGCCAGAAGTAAAAGCATCGGAAAGTGGACAAGGGTAGCCTTTTGCTGCGCGACTTGCTTATTCGGCCCTATAGCTATTGGGAAGCGCGGTTCCAGACAAGCGTGAGGGTGCGGGCAAGCCGTCATGGTTGCCTTCGCAAGGGAGGGTCAAAATTTCAATCACCAGAGCAGTATTGACCTCTATCCAGCATTTGCATGGAATACGGTGCTAAGAATGCCATCGCGCACATTAGACGAGCTTTCTCAAAGGCCGCTCGTCGAACGAAGGGAAACAAACTACCTTCCTTTCCCACCACTAGCAAGAATCCTTAAGTTCTGGCGATACTACCCATGCGGTGAATAGGGATAAGAAGTGTATTTTTGCTTACAAATTGCTGGGCGCGCCATATGAATACATACTTTACTCTTTCCATGCTGCCTGCCAAGTAAGGGAGGAATTGGCATTTACGCTCCCTTGTTAGGGATAGAAGGTCTCACATGATGACTTTCCAGCATGGGCCATGCCTTCTCGTCGTAACTAAGAGGTTTAGGACTGGGGTTTCTGGGAGAAGGCAACTACCATCCTGGAGAGCCTCTACAAGGATGTAGATGTGTTTGAAGCAGCATGTGAAGCATGTAGCACGTTTTGTGATGTTTAGGTACTAAAATCTATGCCATTCTGGGTTTTAGAAAGCGAGAAAACGAGATTATTTCTTCGGCTGTTTATCGGTATATCTCGGAGAGATATTGAGCCGCAATTATAATCGAAACTTCAGATTGGGGGTCTCAAGTGTGGTGTCTCCTACTTATAAAAGCTCAGTCCACGACCGCCACTCGAAGGAACAAATATTCTACATAGCCTTATTTCAAGCTGCCGTTAAAAATAATGGGTTCAAGTCCGCTATTGTTAGTAATTCTCTTGTGCATCATCCTCGCGGCTCTCAGGAAAATCACCTGGTCGCCATCTCGTCCCCGGAACTTCCCACCGGGACCGCCGAGGCTGCCGTTCTTAGGCAATCTACATCAAGTTCTGCGGGTTCCAAAGGCATACACCAGACTTGCAGAGCTTAGCCGAAGCTATGGAACTCATGGGGTTATGGGTTTAAAACTCGGCCCGACTACCAACGTTCTGGTCATCAATGAGCGGAAGGCTGTTGAAGCCCTCCTCGAAAAACGCGGGGCCATTTATTCCTCGCGGCCGCCATTCCTCGGGTCAGAGTATGTCCATCCGTCGGCAGAAGTACATCTAGCAATGATGTCGTATGGGAAGAAATGGCATCGCATGCGGAAAACTTTGACGATAGAGTTTGTAACGAGAGCTCAGATCCAGAAGCGGACGCCTCTCGTGGAGGCGGAGTCGACACAACTCATGATGGAGCTCTTACGAGAGCCTGGGAACTTCCATAACCATGTGCTTAGATATCACGGTGCCATAATCATGGCTTCAGTATTTGGGATAAGGGGGAAATCTATGGACGAAGACAGTCTGATGGGGCGCTTCTTTTCTATTCACCACCTTTGGAGCGAGATGCTCGAGCCAGGTTCTATCCCCCCTTATGATATATTTCCTTTCTTGAAGTACGTACCGAACGTATTGCTCGGCCCCTGGCGTAACTGGAAGGGGTACGTTCGCTACGTCGGTAGGATACAAAGAGAACTTTACTCGGACTTGCTTAACGAGGTGAAGTCCCGGATTACCGAGGGACGGGGCCCGGATTGCCTCATTGCTAAGTTGCTTTGCAGCGAAGAGAAAGAGGCGTACAGTGTTACTGATCTTCAGTATATCGGCGGTGTTCTTCTAGAGGGCGGCTCCGACACGACGGCAAATGCTTTCAAGACTTTTCTCCACGCTATGGCAGCTTTCCCCCAAGTCCTAAAGCGTGCCCAGGCAGAAGTCGACCAGGTCTTCGGGGACAAGCAGATGCCCACAGGCACAGATGCTGCGAGGCTCCCTTATCTTATGGCTTGTATTCTCGAGGTAAGTGGCATAGACGCGTGGGACTTCAATGTTCATCTGATGGCAAAACCATAGGTCCTCCGCTGGCGGCCTGGCGTGGCAGCAGGAATACCGCATGCGACAACGAAGGATGACACTTATGAGGGATATGGTATGTTGTGGCCCTTACCTCTGCCTTCCTGTTATAGTTTGGATACTTGGACTTTCAGTTTTAGCGTTATATATGCTGACACACGTTATAGTCAGTGGCATTCTTCCTCTCATGCATATAAACGCGATGATGTCGCGGCTAACTCGTATTCTATCACAGTTTATCCCGGCGGGAACAACCGTCTTGATGAACATATGGGGTATTAACCATGACCCCGAAGTGTACACAAACCCAGAGGCCTTCGAACCAGAGCGCTTTATGCGGTATCCGGCCGGGGGGGACATATCCGATGTTAAGCATGACAAGAATACTGAAACTCCTAAAGAGTACTCTAGACGACTATCGACATTCGGTGCAGGAAGGAGAGTGTGCATTGGACAGTATATGGCCTTGGATAACATGCTATTGGCGGCAGCAAAAGTTATTTGGGGGGTTAACATTCAAGCAGATGGCCCGTTGGATATGAGTCTCGGTGGTGGTTTTGGCAATGGCATCTCATCGAGCCCAAAACCCTGTAAGATCAATTTCAATCCTCGTGACGAACAACGAAAGGAGTTGATGGAGAAAAGTTGGGAAGAACACGACAACTACCTAAAGCAGTTCGAGTGAGGGGAGGAAGATGGCCTGTTTTTTTATCTACGGTTCTTGAAGGTTTTCCCCACCGTGGGTTTTCGATAGTGTAGTCTAAATACAACTAACACAAAAGTAATCATGAGCTCTTCTGGGCCGCCACGACTGTTCTAATCCTTATCGTTATGCATCCCCACGTAGGTATTATATTTGGTCAACGTCTTTAAATTAGCCCGTACACAAAGCCTGGTAAACAAGAGTTTGCCATTCGAAGGGGCTGATGCATTAAAGGGGTAAGCCAGCAAGACATTTAATATATTTAGTACTGCTTTCAGCACATCGGCAAAGATAAAAGATGAACATGTAACGCCGAGCTTAGTATATCGGTATTCAATATACTTATGTCTTATTATCCGCAAAATGTAAGCAGCTAAAACAACAAGACACAGCGAAGACAAGACGTTACTTATAATATACGACGAGTGGGGAACATGACAAACTGACAGTCTGTTCATCTCACAGCATACCATATACCACACCCGCGTAGCGACATCAATGGGCATAGGTCACTCGCACCGTGGGGTATTGGGATATATTGGCCTGGTAACTGGCTAAGCTAGCGTGCCATACTCCTTAACGGCTAACCTTGTCGGATCTCGAGTCCCCTTCTCTTGTACGAAAACTCGCTTTGTAATGCCGAGAAGATCAAACGCGATGGAGCAATGATGACTGCTCGAAATATACACAAATAAGCACTTGCCAGCAAGCGTTTGGTCCTATCTCTTAACGCCTTACGCCGGTATCCAGCACTTGATCCTTGGCACAGAGGTTACCTTTCTAATAAGCGCATCATAGGAGCATGAAAACATCTCCTGAGACTGCCCGTCCACTTCGCACGAAAATTCAGTGACGTCATCGCAAGAAAATTTGCCAGCGCCATCCTTATTCCCAACGTAGGCGCAACCAGTGTAAGTCCCAATCGTCTTCCCACTGTAGTCCAAGTCTGGTGGCCATGGAACGCTTCCCAGACTGGTGTTCTGATCCGCGAAAATATAAGATAGGGGGTCCGCCTCACATATTTTCAGGTCCTCGTTATTCGCAACCTTAAACGCAGCCCACCATTTCCCGGAATAATACGGGGATTCCCTGATTTGGTATGTTATAAGCACGCCAACACTAGGCGATGGCGTTGGTGTGCTAATAGGCGGCAGTGTAACATAGATGACAGTGGTGGACGTTGTGAGCTGTATCGGTGTGGTTGTCGTTGTTGTTTGCGCTGGTATCTTCGTTGTCATTCTCGTTGTTGTTCTCAATGTTGTTTTTGTTACTGTTGTGGATATATCTGGCGAGCGAATGCTGTCTGTATATTGTGAGTTTGACCGATGACTCGACGGATGTGGAGACTGTGACGGGCTCAGATGGGTAGACGTAGTATTTTTGCATCTGTATTCTGACGATGTCGTAGCACTGCCAACTGGTACTGCAACTGAGACTGTCGAGGGAGTGGGGTAGGAAAAGGGTAAGGGTTTCGAGCTCGAGGAACATCCGTGGTTGGAAGTGGGGAAAGCAATTGAAGACGACCCTGCAGAGGTACGTATGCGTTCGGTCGTTGTTCTCAAGGGACCTGACAAGCACGGCGCACCAGCCTCGAGAATCGCCTTAGCATTCTGAGCATACGTGCAGTCGTTGCAGAGGTCCGAGTCCGAAAACCCCGCGCTCCACATCATGATACCGCCGAATCGAGGCGTATCTTTTATATCGGCGACAATGGCGGCGAGCTGTTCCGGTGTAGCGTGGTAGGTCTCACCAGAGGGTCCGCCATTGGCAGCTAAGGGCGCCGCAGGGACGCCGATGAAGATCTTGGCGTTGGCCGACGGCGTGTTGGCCGTATACGAAATCCATTGATCGTAGTTGAAAGGCGCATTGCCGTTGATGGGGAGAGCGCATGGATAACTAAGGACATTGAAAATCAGTTCTCGCGGGGTCCATCTCGTTAGGTAACGAAGTGACTTGATGGATAGGGAAGCGGTCTCACGTGTAATTGTTATTATTGTAAAACTGCGGCCATAAATAGTCGAACTGAGATCCGTTGATGACAACGCCCATATTTGGCTCGGGGATGGGGCATTGCGGTGCCCCGGTGATATAATACTCGATTTGAACTTGTTCCGTAGCGTTGAGACCATGTCCTGGTAAAACTGATTGCCGTCATTGTGCTCTATGTTAAAGTCGAATCCGTCCACGACCGTCTTCCCGAAAGGACGGCCCACTGCTTGATTACTCGCGTTACCGTAGGCTTCCCATAGGTAGTTGCCAATCCTTTGGGCATGCGAAGCCGACTGTAACGAGTACGAGCCAACTGCACCGCCCAGCGACAAAATAATCTTTACACCGTGGGCCTGGCACGTGGCAATGGCGGACGCGACCGAGCCGCAATTCTCGCCTTGGCCCGAAGTGTCAATTGAGCACGACTGGCCGATGGTACCGGAGGGGATGCTGTTCCCGTTGCCGAATTGGTACAAGAAAGCTAGCACAATGATGTCTATTCCGGATGTCGGCGTACAATATGTAGCAAGATCATTCTCGACAGTGCCCCCGCCATTCTGACCCCAGTAGACCACGGTTTGAGTGCTTGGACAAGCAGCACCATGAACGTATTGAGACACTGTTGAGGTGGCCTGGACAAGACAGAGGAGAACCTCCGATACACGACTAGGATGCATTGTATTATTCTCAAGATGAATCGTGGCCTTATACTGTCTGCTTGAAACAATGCACGCATTGAGAGTATCTAGCAAAAAATGTTCGACGGACCTTATTATCCTTTTTTTTTTTCACACTCAACAATCTATAACGCATTATAGATAGCATATTCAAGACATAACATAGATACAGTGCTATAAATACGATATTCCAAGTCCTGTATTTCGACTATGATCTCGTAGATCCCATACCGTGGATCCCATATCATGGATCCCATATCATGGATCCCATATCGCGGATTCCCGTATCATGGGTTCAGTCTTATCCAGATCGTGGGGCCTTGGCACCTGGTCACTACAGCAGCTGGCCACGGCCCTTATTCCAAGCAAACACCCGACAAACTCTCCTTACGGGCACCATCGCATCCTTCCACTCCCAACCGCAACACATTCCCAGCTTGCCGCCTCAACGTCCCGCACTCGTTCTTTTCTTCACTTGGGCCCATCCTGCTCGTCGGCTCTGATCAACTACACCTGTGCCCACCCTCCCATTCTGATCGCTCCGCTTTCCCGGAGAGCTTGGACCGGTGTCAGGATTTGACGTCTTGCGGCCACCACCCGTCTCGAGGTCGCGTACCACGACGCCCATCGCCGGTCACCTCCCTCTTCGACCGTAGCCACAGATCACGTCATTTACAAGATCCTGTCTCGACGAGTCAGCTCTTGCTCTTTGTTGCATTCAGCAATGGCGATGGCCTTTATCGGGCGGCAAACAATACAACTACCATGAACCTAGTCGTCGAATTCGATCCCCATGCTAGAAACTCACACGATATAGGTGCCCGGCTTCGAGAAAACAATTAAACTAACAATCAGAGAATGCGCACCTATATACGCGATAGTCCAACAAGACCACCATTAACAGTAACCAACTAACCCGTTCAGTCGTCCCAAAGGCGAAGAGAGCAGATCGACTCTGCAGCTTTTCAATACATACAAAGTAAAACCAGAGGTTGTTGTCTATATAGAATACAGGTGTTGCGAAAGCTTCGCAATAACTTCGTCGGTATCAAGTTCCGAGCAGCCAGATTTGCCAATCACATCCGAGAGATAAATGCATGCCTGAATCAACTGAGGCGGGCATTTTTGTACCACCTCTGCTGCAAGCGCCTTTAGTGACCGTTCGCTGATATTCGAAGATCTTTTGCTTTTTTTTATTGATAAGTATGCATGCCATTATTTATATAATCCATGCTCACATTATTGCTTCGGCGATACTGCTATAGATGACGAGCAGAAAGGGTGATGGTCCGGTCAAATGCACCCATCTGCGAGCGGTCCTGTGGAGTTCGTGGATATCTGACCGTGATGGTGTTTTGTTTCGCTTTCTCTTATGGACACGTTGGTATATGTCGGCGGTAAGGGTAGCGTCTCTACGTCCATGTGATCCTTGGAAGAGTCCGTTTGATCGATCGATAGCGATGACTTGGCTTACAGTTTTCAGAACACTAGCGAGTTGAATATAGGCCAGCCTCTTTAAAAATATATCTTTTGGGTTTATAATGTAGCTATCGACCGTCTTCAAAGCGGCAACAATGCGAGAATCATGGTGCCTGATGCTTAAGGGCACCGTGGTTTTCCTTATTAAGAGGATCCAATCGGTCAGGCTTTCTTTACAGCTTTGGATAAAAAAGCTGGCAGCATCATTCCTTATAAGTCTAGATGACAGCTCCTCTGGCTCGCCGGAAACGTCATCATTTATAGAGAGTCCAGCGAACCGGACGACGAGGTCCGCCCAGTCCGCACTGGAAACCAAACGCTTTGGTCGAGGCATTCCGATTAGGATGAAGAAAGAAATCACTTCGTAGACGGTTTGGTTTTCGATGTCTTTATAACTGAACCTGGGATTTTACTTCGGCTACTGAACTCAGCAGATCCTGGCTTGAGCGCGTCCTGGCTTAGGGTTAAGCACCAGAGTCCAGGAATGCACCCAGGAATGTGAGCGAATGAGACAGATACACAAACCGCGGGGTTGCATGTCTACGCGAGATCATAAAACTAGGACCCGGCTCTGCGAGTCTTGTTCCGATGTATGTAGTAATGAAATATATCGTAATTCTTGGCTCTTGACTTTGGAAACATTTAACTTTCCTAATTATACTTGAATAATAACGTCATCGCGCATGCATCTAGTCTGACACCACCAGGAACGTCACGAAAGGGGTCCAAGAAACCCGAAGCCGGGAAGCGGGAGCCACGAAAGGGGAGCAACGAAAGAAGAGCCACGAAAGGGGAGCAACGAAAGGGGAGCAGTGAAAGGGGAGCAAGCAAAGGAGGGAGCCAGGAAAGGGCCCAAGGACATGAAAGCCACGCGTGAATGACTTCCATCAGGTACTTTTTTACTTTAAGATCAACTTTGGGGCCTTTTACTATTTTATTCAATATTATAGTCACACCCACTGTTTATTTAATTATCACGTTGTGCTGTAATGATATTGTTCCTCTCTACAGTTGCTATGTTTCTATATACTATATGACTACTGGATATAGATGCAGAAGTGGCTTTCATCGCTATAAATATTCGAGTCAATAAGAGCAGTACCCGTATAAGGACACATAGCGCATATTCCTTTCTTACAGTTGTCACTATACACTATGTCCAGCCCGAGCGACTATCACCTCCCTCTGGCTGTTCAGATGTCAAAATTCTATCGACGGAAGGTGCCATGGTCTTTATCTCAGAGAGCTGCCTTACGACAACAAATCAAACTCTCGACAGTTGGGGCAGAGTCGTATATCGGCCATCTAGCTGTCCTCCCCCCTGAGATTCGGATCTGGATATTTTCCTATCTGGAGCCAGTAGATCTGGTTCGTGCATCGCGAGTTTGCCGGGGCTTTCGTAATCTATGCTTTGATGGGCAGCTCTGGATGCACCTCGATGTTTCTGAAATCTGCAGCGAAGCATCAGCAGATACTGTTGTCAAAATTGCCCTATCGGCTGGTCCTTTTATACGGAGCCTGAGACTCTGTGGTTGCATTCAGACTGAAATTCTTGAGAATGCTGATGGCATTGCTGCGGCCTGCAAAAACCTACTTGGTGCTTCGCTACAAGGATGCCAAAATCTACAAATACCGACACTCCACAGCTTGATTCAAACAAATCTGAGACTGACCCATCTAAACCTCGCAAGCATGACATCAGTATCAAATACAACATGCCAGATCATATCTGAGAACTGTACACAGCTTGAGAGTTTGAACGTATCTGCGTGCCAATATATGGATGCGATAGGTGTTCAAACCGTCGTACAAGGTTGTCACAAACTCAAGGAGTTACGAGCTGGAGAAATCCGGGGATTTGATAGTCTAGACGTTGCGAAAGCCATCTTCCAGACAAACATGCTCGAATGTTTGGTGCTTAGTGGTTGCGATGACCTAACGGACGAGTCATTCAAGACTATGATTCGAGGTTTCGTTATACCCGAGACCGACAATCTTACGGACGGGACAATCGTGCCATCTAGAAAGCTTCGGCATCTCGACGTAAGTCGATGCAAGCGATTAACAACCGACAGCGTCAAAGTTCTCGGTCGTCTTGTTCCAACGCTTGAAGGGCTCCAGCTTAGCGGTTGTCCAGCCTTGACCGACGCCGCTCTACAGCCTATTCTCGCCTCCACGCCGCATCTCACTACTCTAGGGCTGGACTATCTTTCAAAACTCACCAATGACCTGCTATCGACGCATCTCGCCAAATCACCCTGTATAGAGACGCTACAGCACGTTTCTATTAGTAATTGTGGGAATATTGGTGATGATGGGGTCTTGCCACTCATCGAGAAATGTGCCAACATCAAGACAATGCTTATGGATGGCACAAAGGTGAGCGACCTTGTTCTCACGAAAGCGGCCAACATGGTTCGAATACGAGCCGCTGGGAAATCGTCTGGCAGCTCGTATCCCTCTATCGGACTCAAGCTCGTTGTATTCGACTGCCCATTTGTTACCTGGGCAGGCATTCGAGATGTCTTGATATGGAACGCAGAAATATCGCGGCCGCCTAACGACGAGACAATGCCTCCTAAAGAGGTTATCGGTCTAGTGGGATCATACCTATGGCACAAGACGGTAGAGCAGCACACGCAGCACGTCCTACGGGGCGACTTCGCCGCGGCGCGAAAACTGGGAAGAAAGTGGGCAGATCACATGCAGTCTATAGAGCAAGCGAGGGCAACGGGTGCTGGCCGACACCGCGAAAGGCATGTGGCAGGAGGCAGCCAAAGGGTCCAGGTGTACGAGGAAGTCAGTATGACTAGAACCAGGCTCAGGTATCCGATGATACAGGCAGTAAATTGTGTTATCATGTGAGGAATAGACAGGAGAGAGGTGCAGCTAAGTAGTTATGCGACATGGGCAATGCGAACAATATACAAATCGGTTGTTGGTTTTGACAATCGTCACTCGAACGCAAGTGAATGGCTATGTCTTTATTGCTTACAGGACGATAAAAGACGGAGAAAACCAGGCACGTGCTCGTAAGTCACTGAGAATCTCCTTTCATCTACCATTAGGAAGTTTTTTGTCATATTATGTACATGTTCTGCGCTCTTACCCGCAGGATATCATCGTAGTATATTTCTTATGCCTTGTTGTATAGATTGTAATATCATGTCGTGAGCTGCCTATTTATGTCACGTATTATATGGGTTAGTTATTAGCTGTATAGCATATAGTGGACTGCGAGAATCACACATGGTTTGCTACGTACCGTGTTACATTTCGTGCATTATTGTTGAGGCGATTAAATACGCAGACATAACATTACAACCTGTTATCAAGGTCACTCATCATGTCAGACAGGCGTTTTCGAAAGAGTCAGCCAATTGAGTGATCTTCTACATTTTGATCAAGCACGCTATTGGGAGATGGATACTATGATAAGCTGGCTCATTGCATACAATGGCGAGGTGCACCAAGTTCCAGGGCCGGGAGACCATAATCTGGGGTTGAGGGGCCAAAAGCCTGGAGGCGTGTTCCAAAATCCGGGTCCGGGGTTACTAAAAGTCTAGAGAGGGAGTACTGAAACCCTAAGGGAGGGGGACTAAAAAGGGAAGGGTGTTACAAAATGTAGTGGAGAGAGGATTGAAAACCTGAAGAGGGGGTACCGAAATCTAGTTGGGAGGGGTCCCTGAACGTTGGCGAGGGAGTATCAAAATTCTACTGAGGGTGCACCAAAAATCCGGGTAGGGGGGTTATTAAAAGCCTAGAGGAGCGTTGCAAAACCCAGGGAGAGGGCATTGAAATCTCCTCTAAGGGAATTGCCAAAATCTAGGACAAACGGCACTAACCGTGCCATGCCCCACTTTATTTAGGACTCGCTTGGGCTCACCTACTAAAGTAGGTGCCCGTCACTGAAATAACCAGTTCACTTAAATAACC
>MU384115.1:0-33232 GCA_022495065.1 Xylaria telfairii | reverse complement strand
TTTAAAAATATATTATAAAAAGTTATAATATTAAATAAATTAAAAAAGTTAAAATATTAATAATAAATAATATTATATAAAAAATTTTAAAAATAACGTTATAAAGTTAAAAAAAATTTATAATTATAACTTAAATATAATAAAACTTTTAATAAAAATATATTTATAACTAATAGCTGCTATAAAGGATTAATTTAAGTTGTTATATATAAATAATAATAAATTTATATATTTAAAAAAAAAGTTAAAAAATATAAATATATTTAAAACGTATTAAAAAATTCGTATTTAAAAAATATAAAAAAACCGGTTAATAATTTAATAATATAAATGTTTTATAATAATTAGTTAATAAATATTTAAAAATATTGTTTTTTTATTTAGAAAATATTTTAAAAACTATGTGTTTAATTATTGTTTATATTTTACAAGTAAAATATTTTTTTACGGGGGGGGTAGTTATGGTTAGGTGCTTAGTAGGACTAGTGCAGACCTTATATTAGTTATCCATCCGTACGTACGACCTATATCACGTGACTGCCAGTTACCTGACTACTAGTTACCTGACCTAGCCCCACCTGCCCTACTATACACACACCTATATTTAGCTATTATTATTATTGCCGCGCCTCGCGCAGCCTTATAAATTCTTTTTTTTCTTTATACTTAGATTTTTTTATATAATATAGCATATATTATAATAGCTTTGTTTTTTGTTAATATGTTAAATGTAATATAAATATTTAAATTATTAGTTATTTTATTAACTTAAATTTTAGGGAAAAAACTACTAGCTTTAAATTTTTTTATTTTTAAAAATAATTAATAGTAAAAAAGCTATTTTATTATTATTAATATATTTTAAAATTATAATTTATTTGCTACGTTTAATGTTTTTTTTAAAAGCTAAACAGCTTTTTTATTTAATAATTATTTAATAATTGTTGTTAATGTTTTAACTAACGTTTATTTTATTAAAGTTAAAAACATAACAAGTAAAAATTATAACTATTTTTAAAACGTTAAGTTTATTAAAAAAAAGGTTAATATTAACTATTATAGCTTTGTTAATTTATTTATATATAATTAATTTAGTTTTAATAGTTTTTATATTTAAATTTTAATTAAAAAAAACTATATACTAGTTTTTTTTAAACGTATAATTATTTTTATATATATTAAATAAACTTTAAGCTATAAAATAAAATTTAATAAAAAAAAAATATAGCTTAGTTTAGCTTAATTAATTGTTTAATAAGTTAATTAAAACTTAAGAAAAAAAAACAAGGCTTAAAAGTTGTGATTTATTTTTTTTTTAGTAGGTGTATTTTTTAAGCGGCGGTATAAGTATAACCGAGGTATTTTTTATTTTTGCGCGGTTTTACGAATTAACGTTTTAAGTTTTACGTTATATATTATATAAATTGCGCGTAGTTTTTAATCAGTAGCTAATATAATAAAAAAAAACAAAAAAACGCAGTTATAATAAATACGGAAGGAAGTATATAAGATAAAAACTAGTGGAGGAATCGTAATTTAAAATAAGTCGGTGTGTCGCGAAAATAAGGTGGTTAGGGGTGGGCCGTGAGGGGGTGGGCCGTAGGGGGGGGGGCTAGCTTATACCAAGTATCCACTTACTCGAGGCGTTGCATACCGCACGCAGGAAGTCCTTGAAGGAAAGGCTATCGTAGAAAGACACGAAAATGATTAAACCAAAGTTTGTCCGCTAGCTTATATAATTATTTTTCCTTTAATTATCATATCGAGCGCTACCCACCTAGGCAAGTCGAGACCCAAACCCCAACAGGCTTGTGTCCTTTATAGGGGAGTCTTATCTGCCGATTACTGGCGACGACTGCCTACAGACCCAACATCAACTGTATCCTTTGGCCGAGAGAGCTGGTGCTCCTCGTGTATCGTTTGTTTAGCCCGTTTACGGAAAACAACAAACGCAACGATGCCTATAACGAGAAGAGACGCCACAACTACACCAACAGCGATACCCGCAGTGGCACCAGTGGTGAGCCTTCCAGAAGAGCTTTGGGTCGAAGTATCATGGTCAGCATCATTCGCAGCACCGGTGTTATCGGGATTATCAGCTGTTGTGGTCGATGACGACTCGGGGGGGTTAAAGTCAGAAGTCGTAACGTTGAAGCAAGGTACTTGAGCTGTAAAGTCAGCTGCTTCGACGAATGTCTGTTACAAAGTCGGTCTAATTAGTGACAGCCCAACGTAATTATTCATGTACTCACAATATCAGCGCATGCGAAGAATGTCTGGTTGCGTCCGTTCAGTTCGTTAGCTATGTTGGACCAATATTCAAGTTGAATAGTCGCGTTGCTCCCCGCGACGACGTTGTCGGGGATATCGTCGACCTTATAGCACTGATGGCCACTCTCGACCTCCGGCACGCCGACTAGCTGCTGGGAAAATTGACTCTGAACTGTCGGGTCTGAGAGCTTTCATTAGAAGTCAAGCTTCTTTCAGTGGCGTCATTAGAAACTCACCATCTGCATATGCTATGGAGAATGCGACATTCCAAGCCTCGTCTGCAATAGTGAGGGCAACTGATCCCTGAGCTTATGTGGTAGCGTGAAGTCAGTTATGTCGATACTACTGTGAGGAAGATATCATGTGTGCTTACAAAGAGGAAAGTTTGTCCTATTAACGACCCCGCTGGCACTGCCACAAGGCCCAGAGTTGTCTGCCGCAGCGCTCCATGGTCGGTCATCAGGCCAGAGGAACGCCACGGGGCCTTGAACCGTGCCCTCAGCGCCCTCTCCATGGGCTTCGTCCTCCTCGGCCGTTGTAAACCTACCACCCATAGCAAGTATGAGAGCTAAGGATGTGAATATCATCATGATTGATTGTTTGGTTAGAGTGCGGAGGGAATCTGCGTATTCGCAGTGTCAGGAAATGAAGGGTGGAAGGTCGAGAGAAGGGGGGGGTTATAAGTTGTGTACAGTCACTCGTTTGCGCTTCTAGGAAGAATATTCGTGTGAGACTAGTCTCGGGGCTAGTCCCCCTTCCTAGACATCTATCACTGAGCTTTTCTAGTCGATACGACGCTGAGGTGCCGAATCCAACCCGCACATAGGATCTTTACTCAGTTTGTATACTTATTATACACACATGTATCGCAATACACACCCCTGTACGAAGCGTGGGACTTGAGTCGCCGGAGATACCCGAGATAGTTGAAGCCTTCGATATCATTGGTGGTCGCTTTACTTGTAGCACTCAAGGCTTTCTGCCTGAATACCACCGAGATGGATACACCACACCGTCTTGTCGACGTGGGGTATGCCCTCGCTCCCTGGCCTACATTGCCAACCGACCTTGCCGCAGTTCGGATCCAATGAGAATTGGAGAGGAACTGTGGACTGGTGTGGGATGAGTATTTTCTTGGCTACTCGTGTTGGTGGTCTGACTTCTGTGACTCGGACAACGGTGCCGGGAGGTATTAATACTACTATGTTAGTTGAATGCTGCCGAGATGAACCATTGGGGGTTGTGGAGTAAAAAGGCCCTATCCTTCACACGGACCACGGACTAATACGAGCTTAGATACTAACAGGGATGTTATTATCAATCTGATCTAATCTAATCAATCAGATCAGCTGCACAATTCAACTGGTCGACCAACCCCCAAGAGAAGGTAATGCCAACCTACTAGTAGCCAAGTTTCAAGTCCACAATTTCCTTGGACACGGCGTAGTGACTTCTTATGAGAAATCCCCGATGCCAACATACGTTGTAATGTTGAGTCTCTATTCCTCGACCGCCCAGCTTATCGAATGACTGGAGTCTTCTATAGTTCACTAACACATGATAATAAGTCTATTGGATCTCGGCTCATTACCTGCTAATAGGCACCGAGATCAAGAAATTTAAGCTAGGTTCTGCATGTTTCCTTCTGTATTTTCACGTGGCCTGATGAAACCTCCGAAGATCGGGTTGTTCTTCCCGGGCACAAATTGGTCGTGCCGACGGTGGCGGAACGAGAGACTATATCAGGCAATTTGTCCACGCTGCCGTATTTTCACGCCGACCGTAGATAAAGTGGTGCTGGTCCCCAAATATCCCCCCCAAAAAACCTCATCATAACAAAGCATCTGGTCGATTACCTGTCTTGAGACCTCAGATCCCCCTTCTGGTATCATCGATTACCTTCCTGGCGCTTTCTTTTATCTTCAGGGACATTACCCATCATGGTTAAGCTTAACTGGGCTCTTGCAGCAGCGATTACTGCTCGAGGAGCAATTGCAACGACCGACAAGCTGTTGCTATTTGATGACCTCCTCAAACGCCAAGAGCCCGGCTCGGCCGCCTACAACTGTCATGAAGCCTGCGGTAATAAATCCATTGACCTGAATACAAACTTCTGTGTGAGAACTCGGTGTTGACTCGGAGCTCCTTTTCTATAGGCCAAGCCATTTCTGCAGCCCGGGCTAGCAAAGACGTGTGCAACGACGATGATTTCCTCATCAACTACGACACTTGCTTGAAGTGCTCAGGACCAGACAATATCGATATCTGGAAGATCTATGGCCGGACCTTGTCTGGCTTTGGAGAGAGCTGTGGTCTCTCAACTACTCCCGCGAGTGGTGATTCAACTAATCCTGGGTCGACGACCTCCACTATACCGACCAGCACGGTATCGGCAGAGACTCCCTCGTCCAGTATTAGCATCACCGCTGCTCCGACAGCATCAACGGCGACGACCGGCGAGTCAGACGCAACTTCGACGGTGCCCACGGCGACTACAAACGGGACAGCTATTGTAAGTTTTGCCGGTATCTCCTATGTCTATACTTAATGACTAATGCGGGGGGGGTAATATAGACGACGGGGGCCGTGCCAGTCAATGTGGCTGATGCACTGTCCGGAAATGCCTTCGGGGTTTATGCTGCTGCGGCACTTGGAGTGTTATATGCCATTGCTCGCTAGGTACCTAGTCTATGCCGGCGCGACGCTGTTGCTATCATCCATATCTTATACCTGTAACATACATGTAGAGTCAATTGATCTCACCCTGTCTAGGCATCATCGACCGGCTTGCTCATGGCATTGCCGCACCCCTGTCACCAGTGCACACATTCTCAGGGCTCACTTAAAACCGCGCTCAGGGGTGAAACTAACTTTGGATTTAACTTCAACGGATCTAACCGGAGCTAATCCATGAATCTTGACGTCGCACAAACCCCGCATCTAAGACATGGGAAATGAATATCTCCAGTTTTCTCCATCTCATTCGTATATTCACGCACTCAGACTCAGGTAGGTACTTGTGGTATCATGTCCTCACGGGAAGACCGATCGAGGGTGCCGTGGAACTACACAATGCTGCCCAAAGACGACACTACCACCGAACATGCCTCTGTGGCCGCCACACATGCTACATCTGACCACGATGAGACTATTCGCCAGCCATCGATGGCAGAGTCGACTTCGAGATGGCATCGTGATAGGTACTTCGGCTCGCTCGCCTTCAATGTTGCTGCATTCATATTGCCCGCGCTATACACTACACTCTCTAAGCTCTGGGTTGCAAACATTGACTCTTCCATGGTCGTGACTACAGATGTTTATACCTATTTGAATACTGCTGCCGAGGCCATTAACGAAGGTCTCCCTAGAGCCGCCTGGGTAATAATCGGCGATAAGGCATCGAGAAGTTTGGTCAAGAGGTTACAGTTAACCCATACTCTTATCCTCTTCCAGGGCGTCGCTGGTCTCCTACTCAGCATCGTCTTCGTGAGCGCAGCTTCAGCTGTTGCTGATAGTTTCGTGCCATCTCAAGTGCGGCAAGCCAGTCTTACCTACGTTCGCATCGCCTCGTTCACTGTCTTAGCTGGGGCGATTGAAACGGCTGTCGCGACGGCAACGAGGGCATTAGACAAACCTGATGTGCCGTTGGTGATAAGCTCCATCAAGTTTGCCGTCAACATCATTCTAGATCTGCTGATCATTTCGCGTTTCCATGTTGGATCATTTCGCCCCACAGTCAACATGCAAGCCGTCATTCAGCTCGTATGCAGTCTTATTGCTGCGTTTGCTGGTCTTGTATACTTTCTCTGGTCGAACACATGGGTCCTGTATCGTGAGAGGAGGAACAGAGATGAAAGCGGTGGTATTCTGCATACCCCAATAACGAGTGACCTTCGACCTACTATCAAATCATTCGTCATTCTTCTTCGACCCGGACTTATTACCTTCGCCGAGTCTGCCGTTCGCAATGCGCTTTATCTCTGGCTGGTCACTACCATCGTAGCTCTTGGCACGACATACGCCACCGCATGGGGTGTTTTCAACACCATTCGTTGGGGTCTAGTGATGGTTCCGGTAAATGCTCTCGAGGCGACATCTCTTCAGTTCATCGGGCATCGATGGGGCAAGTGGCGATATGAAAGGGGGGTCGACAATCGTCATCCAAGAGCCACATGGAGGCAGGTATGCTTCATCACTAAACCTGCACTAGTATCACTCGTTCTCGCGCTTGCAGTTGAGGTCCCTATCGCTATCTTTCTCTCTCTCTTCGGAGCTCGCGCATTCGCCTTGTACATCAGTGGCTCCGAAGATGTCGCCGACATCACTGCATACATGTGGCGGACAATTGATTGGTGCTACATCTTCTACGCCATGTCGACACTGCTAGCTACCATCTTACTCGCGACTCGGCCGAAATGGTATCTATACCAGAGCCTTGCAAGCAACATCTTGTATGTACTACCTTGGGCGATTGTATGCCAGGTAAAGAATCTGGATGAGGCAAACGCTTGGACGTATCACAGTCTAGTTTTTGGCGGAAGCCTTGTCTTTAGCTTTGTTGACATTATCATCGTTGATGCGGGGTGGGCATGGACCTTAATCACGGGCAAAGTGAGACTGGAGGTGTTCCAAGCTTAGATAGGAGCAATTGAAAACACAAATGTCATAGTGTGAACTTTCGTCCTCTCTAAATTCAAAATTTGGGCTTCTAATATCGACTTATCGCTCGCTATATTAATGTCACTAATTAGCCCAGATCGAAATAAGAGGGTTATCTCATTCTGCCTTACCCTTATTATCATCTGCATCCTGGGGCCAAATCTTCTGGCTCATATCAGTCGACATGGTAATCGGCATTAAATCTTTGGTGAGCAGCCACAATATCCGCAGTGCAGGCTGTGGCGTAAGTCAGCATGGCCAAGAAAGTTTTGACTGCTATGAGGTATCAAGGGGAAACAAGACCAGCCAGTTACTTGAGTACCCATGGTAGGTAGGTACATGCATGCCCAATTCGAATCAGCACATTTCATTCGTGCGCTACGCCCCCTTCGTAGAAGGTATGATCGGACATACCTGGCCAGCCATCCCAGAAATTCAATCGAGACCCCCGGAAAGCAGCGGTCACACCGGAACAAACGCTCAATGCGTCACCATTCTTACGTTAGCTCGAGGTTGAACATGCTTTGCCCGGGAGCCTAACCTGTACAGCCTACCTACGCTTGCGGATAGAGATGTCGTTGATGGGTGGGTAGTACCACAGCCTGCATAGTTTCATCCACGCCAAGGCCCGACGCAGACAGGTCCAACCCCTCCATTGTTTTTTTTTTTTTTTGTTTCACTCATCTTGCCAGGCTAAAAGGTTCATCGACACATCATTTAGGTCTCAAGCCTTAAACACTCACTATCCGAATAACACCGTTTTTTCAACCTTGATTTACACCTAAGATGGCTGATCCTCTTTCAATAGCAGGTCTTGCAACCGGCGTAATCTCGCTTGGGCTTCAAGTCGCCGGCGGTTTGTCTAACTATCTTGATGCGGTGAAAGGCCGGTCAGAAGAGCTGAGTTTGGCCAAACAAGAGGCTACTAATATGAAGGACTTGATATTGACCATCCAAGACCTACTCCCACAGGTGAAGACTACTTCGCCCACCTCAGCAACTTTGATCGACCGCCATGTACAGTCTTGCAACACTGAAATAGGCGCCTTACAAGGGCTGTTGTCTGAGCTCTCCCAGCCAGCTTCAAGTAGCTCGGGAATCCGGCTCAAGCTTGCGGAACACAAACAGAAACTTACCTACCCCTTTAACCGAACTCACCTTAGTCGTCTCGAGGAACGCCTTGTCAAAGTGAACAGTACGCTTCAAACAGCGCTGAATGCTACAGGACTGTGCGTACTTCAAATGTTGGTATGGTAGTTATAATGATCTCACATTTGACAGTGACGTTTCTATCACCACGAGAAATGAGTTACGGCAAGTGCACGACTCTACTATCACCACGAGAAATGAGTTACAGAAAGTGCACGACTCTACTATTACCATGAAGAATCAAGTACAACAACTGCATAGCTTATCTATGACCACTGGGAATGAGCTGCAGCGAATGCATGACAATTTTGTAGCCACTGGCGACCAAGTACAGCAAACGCATGACTTCGTTATCAATACTGGGGAAGAGGTACGGCAAGTGCATGATAAGATACGACAAATGCACGACGAACTACGTGCAATGTATCAATCAACAACAGTTCGAACGCAAAGTACAGCATATTCCTCGGCGGCTAGCAGGATCCCGCAGGCCATGGTCAAGGGAGGAGCTGGAGTTCCACTAGATGTGAGTGACAACGCCTACGAATAATTAGTCAACGAGAAATCTTTAATGCCTTTTTCTCCTAGTCAATCGAAGCCGCAGTATCTCTGGCTTCCAAGCCGAGTCTTCTATCGACCTCAATAGAAACAGTAACCAAGTACACCTTACTGTCGCCGCCTAGAAACGGCTCTCTAGCATGCATATGCCGACCCTCGCACAAAAGCTCTTATTATTGGAAAAGCTGCGGATACTTTTCGTTCTCCTATGGGACCTTGGATACTCAAAAACATATGCCAAGCTGTCCGCTTTCCCGGATCGACGGAAAAGCTCAGACTACCAACTTCAACCTAGAATATAGCGGTTTAAAAAGATTACTCCAAAAGGCCTTCGTTGTATCATTCACTACTAGCTACGGTGCTGGAGGACGAAGCATCGAACCAAGCTTTGCATATTACCCAGCTATTGATGAAAAGATAGCCCCTGCATTCCGGATCATACAGTTAGTATACTACATGTTTAGAGCTCACCAAAAACCCACAAGTAGTGATGCTGCGAAAGTACTGAGGCAGTGTTTTAACAATATATTAAAGCTTTACAGCCGGGGGAGAGCAAGTCCTCGAGATATCAACTCTTATGGAGACTCGATAATATATTCAGTCGTTGACATCTTTAGCTGTGTAAGTGGTCTCTTTAAAACTCTCCCATAAATATTAACACTCCTTCATGTAGGAATGGCCCCCTGTCAAAGATCGTTTGGTACTGGACAGTATATTTTCAGGAGTCAGCAATATGATTGCATGTGGAGTACCAGTGGCCACTACGTAAGTATCACAGTATCACACCATAGTATGAGACAGAATGAGTTCCGTCCGAAAGAAAACTCACATTGAGGTAGTAAACCTTGGGATGATATGCTGAGCTCGATTCCCGCCCTGGCTATCGCTAGGTTCGCGGCCGATGAGTTACTAAATATCACCCACACAAATTTCATCGAGCTTGCAAACCTTCTCATCCCAGCCGCCTCTGATGCACCCTTAGTACACACTCGTGAGCCCGTGATAGGTGTCACGAACCCAGTATACGGCAGGTATAGACTCTTGTTGTTGCACGAGGAATCTCAAGGCTACGTGAAGCTAATCCTAGATACATATACAAGAATCTATTTATCTCCACACCTTTTGACAATGGCGATTGATAATGTTCGATACATCAAAATCTTGAGCCAGCATTTAACACTCGCTGAAGGTTTGAGCGGCACCTTCAAATTGCTTTTACAGGACTAACGAACTCAGTAGCTTCTGGATGTGGACCATTAAGCCTTGCGACTATAGCTGGGGACAAGAGGCTTGCACAAGAAATACTGCTTCAATATCCTGAATCCGTCAGAGAAGTCAACTGCTTCGGACTTACGCCCATACACTTTGCCGTTAAACACCCAGCACTCCTAGCTCTAATGGTGAAAATGGCTGGGTCCTCAATAGTTGAGCTTTCCGATGTCGGGGATCCGACACCGCTGGAGTTCGCCTACCTTGGTGGCCATAAAGAAGCAACCAAGATCTTGATCGCGTCAAAGAGCGGTGTCTATTTACGGTACCTCTTTTATGTCCATGAATCTTGCCGAGAAGAGCTATTTGTTGCCCTAAAACAACGCAGAGATGAGTTAAAGCAGCTCGCATTAAGCAATCTAACAAGTACAGAAGCTAAGTCTCTGAGGCTCCATGATAATACAGTGTTGGACGACAAGGCATTTCAAGTGCAGGAGCTACTACAGAGAAGGGGGGTAAACATCCCTTCACATCTGTTCCTAGGGCCCTGGAGGGAGACTAATTCGGTGTATGCGAGGCCGAGGTGGTACCCAAGATCCCCGTCAGCTCGGATCAACCTTGATCAGCTGTGGGCTCTTGGATTTCGCGATATCGATTGTTTCGATGATGATGGGCGCTTACCTCTTATTGAGCACTCTAATCTCAATGTCGTGCGGTGGTTAATCGAGCATGGCGCTGACTATTGGACACCACTCAGTGCAAGGAGTGACAGCCCCAGGACCCTTCCACCAATCACGCCAGCACATTATATCTTCTCAACAATAGGAAGCAACCTATTTTGGGAGCATGGACGTATCCTATATCCGGACGCAGGACCATGGCTTATTCAGAAGTTGCTTCATGTTCGGGTTACCGACACATGTAGCTGTCTGTGTTCCGGGGGTGGCTGCGTTCCGGCGACAGGCTTGTTCACCCTCATACGGTTCACACACAACCCACTGTTTGAAAAGAATCACATGTACGGATGGGTCAAAGTTATTCGAGCTTTCGATGCTAGCTTGAACAAAGATGATCTTATTTTACTCGTTAGGCATATGACCTTCAACGCTTTAGGCTTAAAACATACCTGCTGTGAATCGCGGTTCTATAAAAGAAGGCAGTATACTTCAGAAGATATATACGAAATCAATTCGGAGCAAAGCGCGCTGCTATCTTTGTTCGCCGACCTGGTGGATGAGTTCGCACAAGTTGCATTCGAAGACCAAGGCGGGAAGCCTCTTATAGTCAGCGATCCGGAAGAGTTCTGGATCCACCGCTGGCTCCCTCGAATTACAGAGACGCTCGAAAACTTAGATGGCGATGATCTTACACAGGAGGAGATATCGGCCGCAGAAGCTATTGGCGTGGTATGGGGCCCTCGGCCCGTTCAGACAACGGTGTGTGAAGACGACAACCATTACGAGTATAATACACCAGAGTGGGTGATGAGGGAGATGGAGAAGATCATGAACGAGTGATCGAAACACGAGCCTTCGTAGAATATTTGCACGGGTTCATGAGAAAAGGTGGATGGGTTAACACTACGCCGCCGTATCGAGTAGAACAACCCTCAACCCGAACCCCCTTAAACTGTTTAGGGAGCGGGGTCAGCGTACCGTGTGCCTCAAGTCGGCGACTTCGAACGCATAATATTATGGTCAGTACCTATTGAGACCTTCCGACACCTCAGCAATGTCTCGCGACCCCGCATGGATACTTCACAGAGGTCGCTGGCTTCAGCACATCGCCAGATACTCTACTGCCTCCCGAGCAAGGGGTTTCCGCGCAACCAGACAATGACAGAGACGAGGAACGTCTCTTCGCAACTCGGGCACTGCTCACTATTGGCTATTTTTATTTTGTGGGAAAGCTCTATCTATACTAGCCGAGCTTTCGCAGCTGCTTTTTAAATCTCTTGGGTCTCTAGTTGTTGCAGGATTGGTTGGGTATAGTCTCGTTGTGGTTTATTTCTGTGACACGCGCTGCTGTTTACTTGTATTTCATCGTCATCAAGGTCTTGCTTCTATCTCAGCGACATGGGGATAATAGATTTCAATTATAATCTGACTTCTCGAAAGCGACATGAGAATTGAGTCCAACGAAGATAACGCCGCTTTGGCGAGATAACTTCAGTAATCTCTGTTACAAAGCCAACTCCTCACTATTGCTTCTTTTCACCAATTTTGATTTATCATGTCGAATTTGTAATGCTTCCATCAATGTTTTTTTTCTTTCTAGATTTTGCCGTATTCGCTGCATGAGCAGTTATCGCGATGGGTTTGTCGCATCGCGAATGTGACATACCTATTCGAATACGATTGAGTGCGTTTCCGAATACCAGCCACACAGTCGATAAGCCACGACGAAGGCGAAGTGGCTGTGTAGATTTATCGGGTTCGTATTCGGATTCCCGGTGACGATTGAATTGGCAAGATGAACTGGCCAGGAAAAGATGTAAGCAACGACGAATGATTGGACAATTGATGTAGACTAGCCCATATATGGTTAGCATATCCCGCTCCCGCGTTCCAGGTACAATATTCCCCTGCCGTAGAGTGCCCCACTACAGCACTGAGCATTGGCAGGGGGCCCTCACTGGCCAGCAGCAGCAGCTTTGATTGCGGATAACCAAAAGTCGAATGCATAAAAAGTCGTCCGCATCCCCCTTTCCCATCTGTGGTCTTGCCTCTGATCGTGACAACAACCCTCTCCTCAGCTAACCGCCCATTCCCACGGTGCCCTGCCACTTGCTTCTGCCAATTGACCTCCCAGAAGCGCCTGTCTGCCATCCCCTACAACCTATACCTCCCACATAGATTCGCTGCAACCTCCAACGCCATGGCTCCCAAGACCGGTCTCGAGAAGCAGGACAGGGCCCGCGATGCCGCCTTCAACACGGCCATGCACGGCAGCTCGGCCCAGGCGGCTGGTGGTGTGCGTGCCATGTTCGCCAAGGGGCGAGATGCGAAGCAGGCTGCCGTCGACGAGTACTTCAAGCACTGGGACAACAAGGCCGCCGAGACGGAGACGGAGGAGACCCGTGCTGTACGTGGCACCGACCCCTTCACCGCTCTTCGCTCTTCGCCCGCCGCTGTTGCTAACACGCTTTGGTAACCAACAGGCACGAAACGCCGAGTACGCTACGTTGACGAGACAGTATGCCGTCCCCACCGCGCTCTGACTTGTACCGACTCTATTGGCTGACACGGTCGACGCAGATACTACAACCTCGCTACTGACCTGTACGAATATGGCTGGGGCCAGTCCTTCCACTTCTGCCGCTACTCGATTGGAGAGAGCTTCTACCAGGCCATTGCCCGCCACGAGCACTATCTGGCCCACCAGATCGGCATCAAGGAGGGCATGAAGGTGCTCGACGTCGGCTGCGGTGTGGGCGGACCGGCCCGCGAGATCGCCAAGTTTACCGGTGCACACATCACCGGCCTCAACAACAACGACTACCAGATCCAGCGTGCCACTCACTACGCTCACAAGGAGGGCCTGTCCCACCAACTCGCCTTCGTCAAGGGGGACTTTATGGTGGGTCACGACGTCTGTCTGCCGGCATCCGGAGAGGGTACTAACACAACATCTGTCTAGCAAATGGACTTCCCCGACAACAGCTTCGATGCCGTCTACGCAATCGAGGCCACCGTCCACGCCCCCAAGCTGGCGGGTGTCTACAGCGAGATCTTCCGGGTGTTGAAGCCCGGCGGTGTGTTTGGCGTGTACGAGTGGCTGATGACGGATGAGTACGACAACGATAATATCGAACATCGCAAGATCCGTCTCGGCATCGAGCAGGGCGACGGCATCGCCAACATGGTCAAGATCTCGGAGGGCCTGGAGGCGATGAAGATTGCCGGGTTTGATATGCTGCACCACGAAGATCTCGCGGACCGCCCCGACCCCATCCCGTGGTACTGGCCGCTAGCCGGCCGGTGGAAGTACATGCAGTCCATGTTCGACGCCTTCACGATCGCGCGCATGACATGGTGGGGTCGCTTCCTCGCACACAACTTCGCCGGTCTCCTGGAGACGGCCAAGCTCGCGCCGGCCGGCACCAAGAAGACGGCCGAGAGTCTGGGTGAGGCGGCCGACTGCCTTGTGGCGGGTGCCGAGAAGCACCTCTTCACACCTATGTATCTGATGGTGGGCAAGAAGCCCGAGCAATGAGATAAGACGTGACGACGACGATGATGACGGAACAAAGCTAGAAAAAAGTGGGATTATATACAACGGATGGATCCCTGAGCCGGCGTGGTGGGGCATAGCCACGGCACTGAAAATACCCATCTATATAATACTTAATGATCGAGAGGCGAGCCATGGCAAGGCAAGGCAAGGCAAGGCGAGTTAACGCATAGCGTGTGTGAAGAATAAGCATTCAATCTTGGCCAGGCTGATAGGGCGGATATGAATGCCGCCGTCTGGAATAGAAGCAGCCTGTTGCTCGCGTCAAGAAAGGACCCAGCATCTGAAATATCATGGATATCGTGGAGTTATATGAATTCGTTACAGTGCATAATTCTAAGATTTTATCCAACGCGTCCCTTTTAATCAAGATGCATCAATTGCCCGATCTAGGAGCCATCTATGATTACTTCAATACAGCTGTGCATATCGGGTTGCTGACATGCTTACTCAATCGTCGGAGCGTCCCCAACGGAAGAAGCGGGTCCGGTACCTTGAAAGCGACTCCGTTCTCTGTATACTAAAGCGGTGGAGGAAGCAATCGACAGTCAGCTCAGAAGTGAATTGGTTTATGATAGGAAGCCATAAATTAGTATATTGGCCTTGTACTCTTTCTTGTACATGAGAAGAAGGGACTCAATTGATAGATTTGGGAAAATAGAATATAGTAGTAAATCGGGAGGCATCTGCTTAGTTCCAGGGGGGTTTATGGACCTCTACTCGGGGTTGCGCCGGCGATATTCAATTAGGTTCCGATGTAGGGGCCTTGATGGTAGGGAAGGTGATAGGGGATCTGGGGGCGCTTTGCCTAAAGGGGGATGGGCTAGGCCACTATAGGAATAGCGGGGAACGGCACCAAGCCCAACACGCTGGCCGTTTGGTTTTGACAGGAGAAAAAAAGTTGGGACGGGCAGCGCGCGACAACTTGGAAGGCTCGGTGAAGTCCCAAAAAGCTGACAGTGAGCAAGCTACCTAAGCTAGGCTAATCGCCAATCGCTAATCAAAAAAATCACTCTCATATCCAGGCTAATCCCTTCCTCCTCATCAACCTCTCGTCTTCGCATCCTCTCCCGACCCATCAACCCTCCAACCCCCAACGCCCCGTCGCCCGTCACCCGTCGACGGACCGGACTGCCGCCTCCATTCTTCGCATCCTTTTCCCCTTCTTCAATTCTTCTCCTCCCGTCTAATATTTGCGTCGGTCCGTCCTCGTCAACCCGCCATGTCGCGCTATCTCCGTCCGGCCACGCGGTTAGCGGCCTCTGCCCGCCTTGCGACAGCCCCTCGCGCCCTCCCCCGGCTCGCCTCGCCCGCCTCCTTCGCCCTGTCGCAGCGGAGGACCTTTGCCGATGTCAAGGGAGTCAAGGAGTACACAGTGCGCGAGGCCTTGAACGAGGCCATGGCCGAGGAGCTGGAGCAGAACGAGAAGGTCTTCATCCTGGGCGAGGAGGTGGCCCAGTACAACGGTGCCTACAAGGTCACCAAGGGCCTGTTGGACCGGTTTGGCGACAAGAGAGTCATCGACACCCCCATCACCGAGAGTGGTTTCTGTGGTCTGGCCGTCGGCGCTGCGCTGAGCGGACTGGCGCCTATCGTGAGTTGATCCGCCACCTATTCCGATATACCGCCTGAGATATGCAATCGTTTGCCTGCATCGATGCCTGTGTCTGCCGTAGAGACCATCATACACTAACCACCACCCGCCGCGCCGTGCAGTGCGAGTTCATGACGTTCAACTTCGCCATGCAGGCTATCGATCAGGTCGTCAACAGCGCCGCCAAGACCCTCTACATGTCCGGCGGCATTCAACCCTGCAATATCACCTTCCGTGGCCCCAACGGCTTCGCCTCCGGTGTCGCTGCCCAGCACTCTCAGGACTACAGCGCCTGGTACGGCTCTATTCCTGGTCTCAAGGTCGTCTCTCCCTGGTCTGCCGAGGACGCCAAGGGTCTGCTGAAGGCCGCCATCCGTGACCCCAACCCTGTCGTCTTCCTCGAGAACGAGCTGATGTACGGTGTCTCCTTCCCCATGTCCGAGGCCGCCCAGAAGGACGACTTCGTCATCCCCTTCGGCAAGGCCAAGATCGAGCGCCAGGGCAAGGATCTGACCCTGGTTTCGCTGTCCCGCACTGTTGGCCAGTGCATGGCCGCTGCTGAAGCCCTCAAGAAGAAGTACGGAGTCGAGGTCGAGGTTGTCAACCTACGATCCATCAAGCCTCTCGACGTCGAGAGCATCATCAAGTCCGTCAAGAAGACCGGCCGCCTAATCTCGGTCGAGTCTGGTTTCCCCTTCGCTGGTATGGGTGCTGAGATCCTCGCCACGACGATGGAGTACGGCTTCGACTACCTTGATGCCCCCGCCCAGCGCATCACCGGTGCTGAGGTGCCGACCCCCTACGCCCAGGGCCTCGAGACCCTGAGCTTCCCCACCGAGAAACTTATTGAGGACTACGCTGCCAAGCTGCTGCGCGTATAAGAGATGAGGCGGAGATGAATTGGTACGAAGATGACGTAGACGAAGAATGGAGGGAACGTGTGCGATACAATAGGAACAAGTCGGAAGAGGCTTCGTTGGTTATAGAATGTGTATGCGGCGTTTTCATCATACCACGCATGTAACTATATTAATTCACACAGGTTGGGCTTGGGGCAACGGGGTTCTGCTCTCTCTGATGTCTCTCTGAATTACACGTGGACGCAGTTTCTGGCCATTGCTTGCGGGAGCTTCCTCTTTACCACCACCACTGCTAAATAAATACCACTACATGACATGTCCAGCTCTTGGTCCCCTCATATTTTCCCCCTTGCCTAGAGTTGGTAATCTTTCTCTCTGGGTATAATACCATGACTGCTCGCCCGTCCTGATGTAATCAGGAAACGAGAGTATGATCGTTAATGCGTTGCGGAAAACTACTCGACAGGTGGCAAAGACACAGGAACAGTGCCTATCCGTGGTAGCCCCTGATTATAGATTCGTGATCAAGTCCTACGTTATCCCACCTACGATGTCATGATCTATTGCCGGCGTTTCGGATGAGCTATGCTGCGCGGGAGATTCGGTTGAGTTGGGTGAGTTCATGGTTAGGACATCATGAGCCAGTACAACTATCGTATTACACTTTGACCGATCCATTGAATTCATCCAGTCCGTCTTCCGCCTTGCACCTTACAGTTGGGGGTAACACCGTCGATGCTGGAAATCGGCAGCCGTCTATTCGGTGGTGTCGGGTAGACAAGTGAGGCATCGATATCGCTCCACTCTGCAATAAGCTCGCAGGGTTGTATTTGTGTGTCTTGACTTCGTTGACGGCCCCTGGCAAACTACAGTTAGGCGGGGGCATATGTGCGAATGATGGTTGCCTCGTAGATACTTGACGCCGTTGCGACTCAGTCGATTGCTATGAACGATATGTTTAGCTCGAAGGCGTGTACCCGCAAAACTCTCGCGTTTCACTTGTTTGTCAATGTTCTCAGTGGCGAGTGTAGCGAGTTTTAAAGCACCCCATCCTAAAGCCCTCGCCTAAGCATGTTCATAGTCATAGTATAGTCGTCATACCACAATTATACTTTGCTTGTTGCGGCGGCATATTAGTCTGTATAAGATTATAGGTGTATTAAATCCTATTGCGGTTCTCTATCCTTGTTTCGATCTTCGGTTTACTATCGCCTCATATTGTTTCTTGGGTCTTCTAAACGTGGGGTTGTGATGATGACTCGTGTGACAAATATGGCTCTGGCAATTTCTTCATATTACCTGTTTTCTTTTCTCCAGTCATTCCCGAGGAAGTAATTACCTAGCTAAGCTCTTACGACATGACAGTTGAATATTGCTTGGCTACACGATCGTGAAATGAGTTCGTCAGTGTATCAACATCTTCCTTCGTCTGCAGATAAATGCTTAGCTTATTATACTCGATAAAGCTACGTACGAGATCTACATTAGCTTATCTAGAGGTCGTACATCAGATATTAGGATCCCAGATGTGATGTTATCACCTTTGTTCATATTAAGTATACCCCTTTATATGAGCCCCAAGCTGTCACTATTACTATAATAATCGCATTCCCTACCTAAGACAACTCGAGCATAAACCTATTGCTTTCACGCTATTTTACAACGTCTCCCACAGAGGCTGA
Source organism: Xylaria telfairii (assembly GCA_022495065.1). NCBI lineage: Eukaryota > Fungi > Ascomycota > Sordariomycetes > Xylariales > Xylariaceae > Xylaria > Xylaria telfairii. The sequence continues at coordinate 15,017 of MU384115.1, read as the reverse complement.
GAGTCCCGCACTACCTAGAATATCTTCCGTACTAGATGAGACACACCCACGGCAGTATACATATCTGTGACACCATACACCTATACCCACTGGTCACACGACTCTCCCCTCGGCAGGCATCCGGTCTTATAACGTACAACAGCGCTTACGTCTTGTATACACTCACAGACGGGGCCCGTAGCTCAGTGGTAGAGCGCTCGCTTTGCATCCCTCGTGCGTAACGGGCACACCAAGGCACACTGCAAAGTGGTCACTCGGGGATTGGTGGTTGCGCATTGAGTTGGAGATTGCGAGAGGCCTAGGGTTCAAATCCCTACTGGTCCAACGAATATTCTTTTTCTTTGTTTTTAGGGAGCTCTTGGTGTATTTTGACAACGCGGCATACACTCTACCCACACATGTTTATCGCACGAACCTTGATTGATCTTTTGCTTTTGATCGAGCAAAGCCAAAAATGCCTTCGCTACCTATCTTGCCCCTACTTCCGGGTAGAGGCATTTAAGCTGCGTATAAGTTCTTATTATCTGCACTTGCGGCTCCACGCGCAAGGTACTTTTTTAAGCATGTTTAAACAAACGACGTCTTAATTAACGAAGGCTATACTAAGCATATGTTTAAGCCGTTGTACCACTCCTACTAAAATACATGGTAAGAAGCAGTTGTATGCGTACTAGGTTGTTTCCCCCCTTACTCTATCTGCTCTCTATTGTGCTTGTTCTACCTATCAAATAATCGGAATATGCTCTCATTCACAAATCATATCCCCCCCAAAAGCCGGCATTGCTACTAGGCCAGCGGACGAGAGAATCGTTCTTAGCTAGTAGCATAATTGTGAAGCTCCTGGCAGCCACGAGCTGTGGTATACACACTTCGCGTCGGTACGTATTTCATCTCCGCCGTATAGTGTAACATGAAAGGGCTAGTGTTAGAGGGCCTAGAAGGATATTCTTATTGTATAATAATCATCTATGCAGCTAAACATGCCATGAAAGTCCCCCCCTAGCCCCCTTCAACTGAGCAGGAGAACTACAGTCTTAATGTCTGAATAGCCTCGTCTGAATCTCCGGCTTCGCTGATCTGGTAACTGTCTGTCTCGGGAATTAGGTAGTTTGCGGGAGTCATTAGAATCGGCGGCTTACCTGCGATCTAGAATTCGATTTCTTCCTTTTTCTTTCTTTTCTTCGGTGCCGCAAGTTACTAATACACAGACAGCAGCAGGGGCAGCAACAGCAATAACAACACCCAAGTACGACCACGACCACGACCACCATCATGACTGACCCCGGCGCCCCCTGACCTGCCACGCTCGCTCGAATACCATGCGAACTGGTGGTGGGCCCCCGTCGCCGTATATTAGGTACCGAAAGAATACGGATCGTAGCATGTAGGATGGTAAATTACTCCTACCACTATATACTTCCTCTATATAATTACAGCATACCGGTGATGGATGGGATGTGGTCGGAAGAGTCTTGTCCATCATTCACCGATATAGACGGTGACAAGCTTTTGAACTGGGCTGATGAAGACGTTGGCGTTAGTCGATTCAGTCTGTCTACCTGGCTATCCCTGCTTCCTCACTAAACAACTACCTAATAACACCTGCCCCCCTTGTGCTTAGTCGGTTGGTACTTACCCCATGACAGCCCGATTCAAGGCTCACTGGCCGTCATTTGAGTCAATCTACTTACATATTGGTAATTATATGTCTCCGACCAGTTCATCGTCATCTAAGCACACGCACCACAACATAAATTGGAGGCAATCTAAGACGTTTAACCATATCCTTAGACCTGGGAGCTCCAAGCTACGGTAGGGCCACCGGGAGTATCCAGTTCCATACCAGAGTCATCAAGTGGACACAGTTGAACTATCCAGACACTTGAAATTATACGAACCTTGATGGATACGGGAATACCTCCCCAAACTCTCCAAAAATAAGACTATCACAATATGGACCGTTGACTAACAAACTCTATATGAAAACTTAATTAAAAAAATTACTTCATAACTCTATGTCTTCTCTAGTGTCCTGTTTAGCATTTTTCTTTAGAAGTTATTACTAGTATTTCCCCTACGCTATTCGAGAGACATTGTAGCGATAGCTCGGTAAAGCCTATCGTGAACAGCTCCGGATCTTCTGCCTCTCTCCCACTCTCTTTCGTTCATAGCAGTCGATCGCAAAATAGCTAACGGGCTTCTGCTGGCGAGGAGCTTTATATTCGAATTCGACGCCCCCGACGCCCGAGCCGTCAGCCACCCGTCGCTGTGTTTTAGTTTCAGGGACTCCCGCCTCGCCCGAGGAACCCCGTCTAAAAAGAGTTTGAAGCGGCAGGAGCTGGTTCCACTCACCCCGAAAGCTATAGGCACAGTACATGGATTTACTCAGTGGGAGGTCGTGACAAATACATAATATTTAGCTGCATGCCTTGCGGTCTCCGAGCAACCATTCCGGATATAAAAATAATTTTTTTAGCACTCTTTTCTCCAGGTAATTCGGTGATATAAACCTGCTTGGTGTGCGCCCCCCGGCCCGGATATGCAGGGTCTAAGCCTTGGCCCTAACCCTATCTCCTGGGCTGCTTGTCTGATTGAGTATAAGCTTTACCAATATAACCTTACCGATTCACCTGTTCCTCGGCAGAAATGATGCTACTTTTATTCCTAGCGATGTAGGATACTTCTATCATAACAAGTACCCTGCAGATATAGAAGGCCCACGCAGATTTCCTCTGCGTAGGTGGACGCTTGAGGTCGGAACGGTTTATTACGTATCAAGCCTAAGTTCATGGCCGACGTTGGAGTTTCTTCTGATAAATTATATCCCTTGAATCTCCCCGTGACCTTTGTATAATTCTCTTATTTGACTTGATTACTGATTCAAGATGTGATCCCGATTTCCTAAATCAAGTTCAATGTTGCTTCAAGTCCTCCCCTGCCTATAAACCTAACAATCTAACAGCCTTGATCTAGGTGTGTATTGCCGCGGATAGCTAAATAAGTTTTTTTCATTGAAACTATGTAGGATACGCTTACGTCAAAGGTATTGCGTAGGCTATGTCTGTTTATGTTTATAAAATACGCCTTCCTCCTATTTTCTGTTTCTCTCTCTCCATTACTTTCGTTACCCACTGATAGTGTCTGATACCCATTGATCATTCGAGCCTTATTCATTGATTATTACAATCAATATCGCCAATTATACTATCATTACACCAGTCGATATACCACAGTCGACCAATATGCTCCGCACTCTCCGCAACAAGATGAGCACCGCCTCTCAACCGGCATTGGCCTACCAACAGATCAACGGCAGACAACAGGATCTGCTCCCCGATGCGCCCTCAAATTACACTACCGGGCCCCAGCATGACAGGGAAAGCGACCCCCCGAGCTACGAGAGCGTCGCCTCCCGCCCAGCTCGCGCCAGTCTCGCGCACCGACTGGCCAACATGTTCAAGCCAAGCAGCAAGAAGCCAAAGACGCCAAAGCCAGTCAACCCCACACATGAGGCCACGCTGAACCGGATCGCCCTTGCCGAAGCGGAGATCAACCTAAGCCAGGAGCTCGAAGCCGCCACCAGGCGCTTACCACACGCGTCGTCCTACGGGACATTCGACCAGCAGTAAGTCCCCTGTAACCATTATTTTCCCCTTTTGGCAAGTTTCGGGCCTCCTTGCTCCTGCATGCTCCCGAAACATGAACTGAAATCTTACTCTTGTCGGCAATTACTAACTCCAGCATGTAAACAGCGCCGAGGAGCTGTACAGCCGCCTCGTGACCCTCATCGGCGCCGACATCGGCCCACAAATGTGTCTGCCCGGGACACCGCGCGCCGAACTCATCGGTCAAAAGCTGGTCCACCTCCGGGTCCTCGAGGCGCTGCAACGCGATGTCCACAACTGCGCCGTCGGGATCAAGATCTGCCAGCGGGCATCGCTCTGCCCTCGCTACACGGGCATGACCTCAACCACCGCGCTCAAGCGAACCGGCGAACTCACCAGGCTGCACGGCGCCATCACTTCGGAGATCACGGACGTCAAGGCCAATTTAGCGCACATCGATTATCTCATGGCAGAGATGATCTGTGAATACAATGAATTAGGCGCTTGAGCATCGACCTCGCGCGGGAACAAGTTTGGATATTATTGCGATTTACGACGAATTTGGCTACGACAACGATACCCATGTTAAGCGCCACTGTTTACGGATTTTCGATCATTGTGGAGGATAATGGATGGAACTCATGGGCCCCAATATTTTTATATGCACCTGCCTGTCTTTGATATAATGTCCTATGCCTGCCTAATATATCAATGTTATTCCCTACTCCAATAGATATCTTTGATGCAATTGTGAATGTGACATGCTAAATGTTATGCTTTCCTCTTACACGCCAATACCCCTTTTATTAGTCCAAGGATACCTGTGTAATAAATTTGTGTGGTATTAATTGTGTATTTTGTGTTTATTCTAATCTTTTTTAAAACCTTTTATTGGAAAGCTTTGCTTTCCCAAGCACGTATTAGCAATGATAATTAAGTGCGAGGGAAGGCGGAGCTTGAGAAGTTCATATCCGGAACCCCCTTAAACTCTAAAAGTGTCCGCAGCCCTCCGATTGGTTAGTTCACTATCTGCAGCCTATAGGTATAGCAGCATATTATTCTATACGGGTTATAGAGTTAACTAGGTAGAAGTTAACCAGGTAGATACGTATAAAAATTTAAATTAAAGTGCCTTGCACTTTGATTTTCAACGTATTTAAAATGGGAGCTTCGCCGGCAAAGCTTTCCATTTTAGGGACAACTAGCTTGGCACTACACGGTTTTTTTTCTCTACCGCTTATTTATACCAGTATCCAACATTTATTTAATCGCTATTACAACGATTCAAATCTAGTAATTACTACACCAACCACTCCTATGTATAAATTTATATTAATAAATCCTCATGGTAGGAATTCTAGGTAAAGCTATGCAAAGACCTTCTTTGTTGTACAGAGATCTACTTAATCTATAGAATTTAACGTCCACGATCTAAGTATTGGTGTGTACCCCGAATTTGTGTGTGTGTTGTATGTAAATTTTGGGTGGAGACTGACACTTCGATTCGAAACTAGTGTACGCCCTGTAAAGGTAAAGTGGCGCCTTTTGTCGCGCTGTAGACACAGCGAGAGGAATTCTCCTGTTCCCTCGCTTCTCGGAAAAGTTGTCGTGATTTGTGACAATCGGCGAGGTCGCTACCTTTCCTTAGCTCTGAAGCTTACGCCGCCGGGCACGGCTTATCCGGCCTCTCTTTCGCGTTGCTGGGCATTATGAAAATTCCGTTTGAAGGAACGAACCCACAGTTGCCCACGAGGCCCCCTACCAGGCGCAGTACTTTCATTGTCACGAACCAGGGTCCAGTATACGGTAGGTACAGACTCTTGTTCTTGCACGAGGGATCTCAAGGCTACGTGAGGCTGTCCTAGATACATATACAGGAGTCCCTTTGTCTCTACTTTGTGACATTCATGTCCTCATATGCTTCTGTAGGATGGCAAAAACAATTATTAGAAATGAGTGTGAATGGCTTCTAGATCTGGATGGCTCGCGGGTACAACAAACTAACTAACCCGGCCTAGAGCAGCTCAATGCTGAGTGATTAGATAGATTAGTGTTGTAGTCGGTTGTTGATAAAAATACCCCACAGCTGAGCTGGTTTTTTTGACGATGGGCATAAACAAGATTGCAGCGAATATTACATAGAAATGACGTAAGCCGAAGTTGATATGTGTATTGGTAATATATTTAGACCAATGTATGCCACTGTCTTTATCTTCAATGCAGACCGTACTCTCGACCGGTGTGCAATGAAGCCAGTCCTCCATTTTCTAACTTAGATGATTAGCCACGAGCGACGCCCTTCGAGCAACTTCGTGCTTAAGCGGGCGTAAACCTGTAATCGGTCTGTTCGGGCTGATCCGCGCGGATTACATAACCAATCTACCGTGGCTGCGGGGTGGGAATAGTGGGATGACAAGAACTTGCTCCAACATCAGACGGAAGTCCGGAAGCTACCGTGCTTATAAATATGATTATTTGGAGAGAGACTGAACTACTTTATTACTTCTCTGCATCAAGATGATTCATTCGCCTAACCATCTACAATCATGAAATCACCACAAGGAGACCCGAAAGACCACCCTATCGCCGAATTCGAACATGGTCTCACGGGGACTTGTCTATGCGGCTCCATTCGTGTCACCATACAAGACACGGAGCTCTTTGCACGCCGGCGCGGCCATCTATGCCACTGTTCCAACTGTCGCAAGGTAGCCGGAAGTTTCGTGGCAGCGAACCTCATCATTGAGGAAGAGAAAGTAGAGATACAGGATAGTGCAGGGACGCTGAAAACATACGATGACTATGACACGTTGTCCGGGAATCCCGTTTTTCGCTCATTTTGCAGCGTAGACGGAAAGTGAGCTTGTTCCGCATTGATTTCATCATACCAGATAACTGACCCTCCATACGACTATCTTAGTCCGATCAAGTCCGTAACACCCCTGTCACCTGGGAAGGTGATTCTTAAGATGGGCATCTTCCCACGCATCCCAGAGCCGGAAATGGAAGGCTTTGCGATGCATAGGCACCCCTGGGAAGCTGACCTTGAGGGCACTGTCAAGTATAAGTTGGCGCGAGGTGGGGAGAAATTGGACGAGTAGTCGTGTCTTTCCAAAGTTTTTCCGCTGCCGTGTACATGGTATAGGTGAGATGGTTCATTCGGAGAATAAGCGGGCTTTGATAAGTAATTGTTTGAATAATGATTGTAATTAACTTTAGGAACCGAAAAGACCTGCTTCTTACATACTAAACTCCCGGAGCGATATTATCTAGAGCTTAGGCTACAATCTTAGCGTTTCTAGTATTAACTTATTCTTGCGTTGAAGTAGGCTGCGGTCATATGAATGGAAGTGAGCTAGTGCACTCTTAGTAGCGATCACTTGTAGTGACTTGTGATGATCTAAGGTCCAAATTGTAGGCTCGTAAATGGTGTTCAGAACATGCCTATTTATATACAGGATTATGTAGGGCGGGTTTACCTGCTTTATATGATCTATTACGCCGTAACAGAAGATCTGAAAGCTGACACGGTCAATTATGATGTAATGGTACCCAAATATAATTGTGTGAGAGTCGTTGCTGTGGGATAGAATGGTAGCAGCAAAGGTGTCGGCTCGCTCGAGATCATAAGGACGATGACGAATGAGGTTGAACTCGTTCTCGACGTCAGAAGGGTCGCTTGTACCAGGAACCATCTTTATCTTGAAAGGAGATTTTTTTAAAGATGCCTGTAGCGGCCTTCCTTCTTGCTCGTCTGTGTGTTCAACGGGTTTGGGCGAGGATCTCTCGACACAACATCAGAGCGGCCCGGGATTTCTGAGTAGGCTTCCGCTTAGCGGTCGATCTCGCTTTCTTTTCCGATGTGCCGTTGGCGAGACTGTTTGCTTTAGTTGACGACACGGCCTGTTCTGAGGATGTTGCGGTAGGTCATGGTTGTCATGAGGGTTGGTATCCAGAGTGAAGCTGGGTCTCACTTTTAGAATTGGGGAGCCCTTGGGCCTTATATAGCTTTCTATGTGTTATACACAATTTAAAACCTCAACAACGTAGTGCTTTCATAGCTAGTGAACCTGGATTGTATGCTGATAGAGGGTCACCCCCCTATCACAGTTGCCGAATAAAATGTCCGCGATCAAACTACATCAACAGCATCAATGATTCTGACAACTTTAGGTTTTGCAAAATATACTATAAGCAGACTAAAAAGGGGACCCATCGATTTTGATTAAGATTTAACGTCGAGAAACACGGGATAAGGCTAATTATATCACATTGACAGATGCACGCGAAGGAAGGAGAAGCTGAAACTTCCTTTACGAACATCCTCACTGGTTTATCTTCAATCAGTTCGAATTGCAGGAAGTCCTCGAAGTCACATTTTCGCAACTCGAGCTAAGCAATAATTCACGGTGTGCAAGCATCAAAAGTGCGCTTTCAATCTCATCTCTCATTTCTACTTCATGGGTATCATCACAAGACCACCATAAGAATACTATTGTAGATGCCGTCAAGGTGTAGCGCAGCGTACACCTTAAAATATCCATCACGTCACCCTGCGTAAGACTTTTGTCACCTGCCGTCAGCGCCTCGTGTTCTCTCTGTACGGCCAATTTACAGGTCCTTGTTAGCCCAGCCAAGACGGGGGGAGCCCTGAGACTGGTCGAAGACGACAAAAGCAGCCTTGAGGGCAATGTCGCCGAAGATGGCGATGCCCTGGCCGGCATCGGACTGGATACCACCAAAGCAGCTCTCGCCGGACTCGTCGGCTGGGGCGTAGTTGATGAACTTGCCGGGGATGGTGATCTGGGCATCACCGGGGCTGAAGGTGAGGTCGGGGAGGTCGGCGTCGCAGGGGAAGACGTATCCGCCGAGATCATCGTTGTTCTCGGCACCGTCGACTTGCTGGTAGTAGGCGTCGACGACAGAGTCGGGGAAGACGGCGAGGGTGGTGCCGGTGTCGGCGATGCCGTCGACGGACTCGCCGTTGACGTCGGCAGTGAAACCCCAGAAGCCCTGGCTGGTGTCGACGTCGACGTAGCTGATGTCGCCGGTGTACTTGGAGTCATCTATGACGCCGAAGTCGTAGGTACCAGCCGCGTGGTACTTGAGATCCACGGTCCACGCAGCCGTGTCGAGGTTGTCGACGATGTTATCGAAGAAGGTCTTCTCGGCCTTGGGGGCGACGGTGTTCAGGGTGCTGAAGGCGAGGCCGAGCAGGCCGTCGTTGTCGGAGTTCTGGGCGAACTGGTCCGAGACCTTCTTGGCCGACTCGACAGCTTGGGAGGCGAAGCTGACACCGCCAACGCTGACGACGTCGTGGTAAACGTCACCGCTGGAGGTGCTTCCATCACCATACTTGATGCTCCAGGTGGCACCGCTGACCTTCTTGGATGTAGAGGACTTGCTGGGGTTGTACAGAGTCTGGCCGCTGGTAGAGGAGCTGGGGGTTTCAGTGCTGAAGACCCACAGGTCCGAAGAACCAGAGTCGAAGTCCAAGTTCAAGGTCTGGGCAGGGGTACCAATCTGGACGGGTGTCAAGTACTGGATGTCGAACTGCTCTGGCGTGGTCTTGACACTGCCGGAGTCACGCTTGGCCTTGGCGGCGTTGTACTTGGCAACGGTCTTCGCTAGACCCTCAGGGATTGGGATACCATACTTGTTGTATGCCTTGGCAAGCTGGAAGGCGCCGTGAGGCTTGAAGGAGGGGTTGGCGACCTGGTTAACGGAGAAAGAGCCGTTCTTAACAGTAGTGCCAACCTTGGTCTTGATGGGAGAGGCGGCAGCCAGGCCAGCAAGGGCCGCAGTAAGGGCGAGGGCGGTAGGTTGGGGAACCATGATGTCGACAAGAACAAGTATGGATGCTCTAGAGAAGAGAAGACAGGGCTGTGAAGGAGCGAGGATGGTGATATCAAAACTGAATTGCTAAAGGTGACGGGAAGGCAGACGTCTTATAGACATCGACAACCAATGGAGATTCATTGTCTTCACGATCTGACAACCCGATAGAGGAGCGGGACGGTCCCGGAGGACACTATAGCATTTACCATCTCTAGCTTGGCGTAGGCTGAGTCGGTTGCCTTCTTTGGATTATTGTCCGTGATGACAGAGCAGATGAGCAAAAAACCCCGAGGGTATAGTGGTTGCCGTGTGTGGATTATCGTGTGTGGATATCACGGCGATCACGGACCTACTGCAGGTCCCGCCGAGAGAGAGGTGACAGTATCAAAAGAGGAGGTGACCCTTGAATTTACTCATTGTTCGAATCATATCTTTGGATTTGGCTCTCCCCGTTGTTCTGGTTGGGTGTAACCTTGTTGCCTTTCAAGCTCACAGTTTGGAGTTAAGCTGTTGACAGTAATGCCAATTGCGCCATGATAACGATATTCTCTAAAATAACGTTAGTAACAATTCCCTGCATAAGCTCACCTATTACAGCGCAAGCTGCCATCCTCTCTCAACGCATCTGCGGAGGCACGGTTATGGTGTCAATGCCCTCGCTCGTTTATTGGCCGTGTTAGTCAGCCTGCTAAATTGAATTAGTAGATCTTACGGCCCTAAGATCTGAAGGACCCTGGATCTGCCCTGGACTAAGGGAAGTGAACAAGGATGCATATTTACCTAATAAGGAAACTGGACCCAGATAGCCGGAGAGGGATGTCCTTTTCAAGTAAGCCTGTGGTTAGTGGAAAGGGGAGAATGGACGTGCGGCTGAGCAACGCAGCGTAAGTATACGACTGGTGGCCAGTGGTTGATCGCGCCCTTTTTCAAGAAGTTTCCTGCTATAAGTCGCTCCGATTGGACTGGGCACCAACTTACCTAGACTCGCCGCAGACTGCGCCGTCCCATCTGCCACTGAGGCTTGGTCGGATGTGACAGGATGCCCGGTCGCCAACCTGCCTATCCCGGACAAGTGCCGGATGGATTCATGGTTCCATCGTTTCATCTGCCGACGTTTGACCCACACCCATATCACGAGTTTATGCAGCTTTCTGTCGTTGACAGCCCGCACACCTCGGTATCTCCACGCCTGTTCACGGAAAGCTCCCGACGACATTGTTCACACAAGCTTTCCCCCCGGGTCTTGGCTACTTGGCTGCAGCGCCAAGTCCGTTGCCGTCGTGATTCTAGAAACCTTCGTCATGAGGCTCAAAATGCTATGTGTTTCAAGTTGACGTAGTATGAATAATAGTGTGAACCAAGCGGCCATCCAAGACGTTCTTTGCGCTTCACCGGCTCGTTCTATTTACGGCACATGTCATATATTGTCAACATAACGTGATCCCTGATTGTTGTTCATCAGTAACTTCTCGGGTTAGACTGTTTCTTTGCTGCAGGACCGACGAAGATCACTTCGAGGATACCCACACCGAGGCCCAATGAAACACCACTTTTCCCAGCTGGAGGTATAATTGGGTGATCCGGAAAGCAACCTATCCCAGCATCAGCTCAGGATCAGCTTGCATCTTCCTGTTATTGAAATCCTAGCTGTCGCTGACGCTTTCACCTGAATTAAAGCACCTGTGATATCTGTCAGCTGCCTTTTATCGACAACACTCGTCGATCCCTCGTGTGTGAAGTAACTTTTCAACTGTATGAATCGCCTAGTTGCACCCTTCGTATCCAGACGACTTCATTCAGTAGAAGCTATTTCGAGCAGTGCTGCCTCGGCATGTGATATGATAAGGCGTTTCCATACCTGTCTGTCCCACATAGTGTCGATCGCCATTTGAAGCTAAGTGAATACGCTACAGTCACCGCCATCGTATTCCGCATCTTGCAAGTCTTGATTAGGCAACTAGAATATCACATACGACAAGCGGCATTTTCTAACAAAATACAAACCTCCTTATCATCGACTTTCCCTGATGTCCCTTACGCTTCCATCGATTTCTATTACTCCAAAGTTGCTATTACCCACTGATTACCTATCTTTCAAACGTTCTGCTTAACCCATAACCTAGTAAAATCATCAAATCTCGCAATTGCAAATGCCTCTATCGCCATCCTTGCTGCCGCGGCCAGTCCACTACGCCAGCGCTTTTCTAAGCTTTGTACTAGAGTCCGAAGCACTAGTGATGTCCTAAAGCGTCGCCACGGACAAGCTGAGACCGAGCATCCATAGGAGGTCCAAGGTGCTTTAAACCTCCCGATAGACGGCTGTGCGTAGTGGATGTCGCAGGGCGTTCCAAAAGAGGCTTCCCGTACCTCGATACAGATATTGATTTGGGCTCCTCGGCTAGATTTACGAGACCTTCCCAAGCTGCAAATATGGAAGATTAAGGATGCTATGAGATTTGTGCGACCCGTTATCAAGCAATTCAGGCCCGTCTCAGGACACGCAGACATAGGGACCCCCGTGTATAGTCAGAATAGCTTCATTTGGGCGTTTTAGAGACCCTCCTGCAACCGCAAGAATTTATTGCCTACCACATACTAGGATCCATAACAAGGTTCATTAAAATACATGAGACATGTCCCAAATATTGATAGCAAGCATCAGGGTCTCGTACATCAGATATCAGGACCCGTACGGACTCTTGTTGATGCCCGAAGGTCCAAATACCCCTAGACAATTCTTAACTCCATATATATATTTCCGTTGTTCTAGGGGAGGTCTCACATAGCAAGTAATCCATGGACTTATCTCTTATTGTTCGAACCTCCGTAGGCTCATAGTCTTCGTAGGTAAAGCTGGGAAAGCTACCATAGCTAGAAGGCATCGAAGAGCCAGCAGTACCTGATGACGCCGACCTACTTTAATAACCATCGGGTTACCTAACAGTAGAGCAACTGGGAAGGTTTATGGCACGCCCCTTCGATAATGAGGAGATACACGCCATTGCCCTCACCGTGCCCGCATCCCCACAGCCCGAAGGACTCTACCACGTCGAAGCGAACAGCCAAAACGACATATTTCGGAACTACCATGGCGAGAGGGATAAGTTCCACAGGAAAATAGTCTTGTGCCGTAGACGGGGGCACCCAATCCCTCCTCTCCTACGCAACCGTCTACACATAATATCCATCACACACGGAGACGAGGCCCGGCCACCCATGCGCCTCTGAGACAAGAGAGGCAAAAGCTCCACCGATGAAAAGACGAGAGCATCGAAGGCAGAAGAAGCGAATGAGAGCATGTGCTCTAGCTCGGGCCGGGGGCAGCCGGCATGGCTGGTAGGACAGGTGCACCAGGCATTAGACGACGAGAACGACCGAGGAAGAAAATGTGCTACAGTGGTAATCTCAAAACAAGGTCAGTGATGGCAGACATATCGGTTTCACTCGTAGCCCTAAGCTAGGGCGCGTGGCTAGGACGTCCAGCCAACAATTGTCATCTAAGTAGAAGATTCCCAAAACTTTGAACAGGTATTAACATGGTGATATATATGGGCGATAGTGTTCCGCATGAGACTATTAGGTCGAGATTTTTTTCAGCGTCGCTCGCTCTAGCTCTCGTCAGAAGATGATCAAGAGCTAGTTCTTCAAGGTCGACTAATGATGCATAGGATTGTAATAAACAGCAAGCCGCCTTTTCTAAGTTGACTACGCTTAAAAAGGGTTCGAAGACTGTCTAGTTCCAGACATGGAAGTTAGTCCTCGCGTCTGACTCTGAATCAATTCGAAGGATTATGGAGATGTACTAAGTCGAGTGGCATACAAGGATTTTACATAGAAATGTTGAAGTGCTGGTATGGAAGCCTCCAGGACTGGAGGAGGTTTTGGGATCCGAAAATGGAGATCGTTATACACCAACGGGTGGCGCGGGCGTCTCTGCTGACTCCTGAGCTACTACGTCTTGCACAAGTTGCTCGAGACTCTGCTTTCTCTCTTTCTTATTAGCTTCCCTAATTTTTTCCCGCCATTTATTCCTCATTAGCCTGGTCCTTCTCTTCTATTCGCGCTGGCCCTCGCGTACGCGCCGCCCATTCGTCCAGTATCTCTGGATTGAGCACGTACTGGAGCACGAGCTCTCGCGTGGCGAGGGCGCCCTGGAGGGGATCGCGTCGGGCGCGCGTCTTGTACACAGCTACGTCCAGCAGTTCCCGACACGCAGTTTTCAGGTCCCAGTGGTACGGGGACGTTTTCGCGTCCCCGAATACGGCGCGACACATTATCGTATTAGAGTCAATAACGCGGTCGGTCGCAATACGAAGAGCGGGGAGATCGTCAACCAGCCCGTGCCCGATAAAGATAGTTTCGCAGGCCGTTACATTGAAGATCTTTTCACGTACCTGCTTCCACCCGGAGAGCACCTTGCCTCTCTTAATCTGCTCGTTCAGCATCGGCCTATTATAGCCCGTAACGTGGCGGCGCCAATTGGTAACGGGGTCCGACGGCCGCTGTTATAGCACCAGAGTCAATAATTTCCACTCATAGCAGGGAATAAAAGACTGTGGGGACTGACTACAAGGCTGTTCAGCACAAGGTCGCCGGTAAAGAAGTCTATGACTGCGATGTTAAGAAGACCCTCTTCGTTATTGCTCATCGCGACCCGGTGACAGTTGATGGCAAGAGCGCGGTATCTCTTGCGGGGATGGGGGTCGTCGGGGCTGTCTTTGTCAGGGGAGGGCGGTGCTTGGTATTCCGGGTCGTATTCGGGGTTGTGCGGATTGAGGATATCGGGGGTACGTTTCCGGGGGTCAGGATCGAGCATGTAGGACTCGAGGACACGGCACACATCGTCCGAGTCGGGTAATGGTGGTGAAACCCATTGATAGCGGCGACGACGGTTCCATCTTGGTTTTTCCCTTATATATTTGCTTTCGACGCCGCTGGCGGAGAAATGGCGCTGGTGAGCGGTGCTGATGGTTACCACAGCAGTCCTATTCTGAGATGAAGGCCTATACAAAATGCTGTGGAAGCCGAGGAGCATGCGGGGCCTGTACAAGACTCCATAACGGTTAGTACAGAGGTAGCCAGGTGTTCATATGGCCTGTGTTGAGCTATGTTCGTCTTACCCTGATCGCAGCGCCCTCATTGTAGCAAGCCGCTGCAGAGCAACCGTAGTCGTATATGACGAGTGTTGCGATTCTGGAGCAAGGGAAGGGTTCCGGAATCCACAGTGCTGCGCGTCGCTAATCGCCAACGCCGTAGAGCCTGGTCAATCGTAGGGCTGGGCGGAACTCGAGCGTCTAAATATCGCGGGGGAGTATTGTTGAGGCAAGACATAGGACTGGAAATTGTATCTTTTTGAAGGCTGCCGCGATAACAGATAACAGATAACAGATAACAGATAACAGATAACAGATAACAGATAACAGATAATAGATAATCGTTGTCCCAATCCCCTGGAGAGGATGTTTCAGCGGATCCGTCCCAGGTCGGATTTTTGAACATGAAGATCTGCTATCGGGACAGGAACTTAAACCTATTTAGGCAAGATGTGGATCTGTACCCTTTATCTGCCCACTT